>PVIR01023641.1:0-26701 GCA_004026965.1 Petromus typicus | reverse complement strand
GTGACAGCATGTTTGGATGTTAGTGAATATTCTAAATATCATATTTAGTGAAAAAGTTCAAGTTGCCAATGAAAACGTTCTGCTTTTGGCCTACAGGGTGTTTTCAGACTTCTATACTATGTGAAGCCAGTAAAGAAAAACATTCTTTGAAATCTAGTATTTAAAGCCAAAGCTTCTGTATCGTGATCTAGCCATACAAGTAAGTCATTTCTCATCTCTCTTTTGCCTTCAGTCCTGATCAAAGGACACCACTAGGGATTAAAGGCCTTGTTGATGCAGGAGGAGGCACTGAATTCCTTTCAGAGAGGTTTCTGTAACTTGGCAAAGCTGGACCCCAGGCTTATTATCTATGGAAGCTGTGCAATAGCAGGTTCAGCGCTCAGAAGTTGCTCTGGGATTTTCAGGGGCTCTACCCACAATACGTTTGAGCACAAATCTCACTCCTGGTAGCTACATATTTTGGAGCACTGTATTTAACTCTATGCATCTCTCTCCATTTAACATTGTATTGATATAAAATCTCTTAATCTACCAGCACAGATGGGAATTATTGCACCTGTGAACACACATCTCCAACTTTTTCCAAGGCATGAACACTCACTGAGTGATGAATGTTTTCAGTGATGCTCCTTCACTTTTCTTACCCCAAAATGTAATGTCTAATAAAAACTGCATTCAATTTTTTCTAATTTTAAAGAATTAACATATAAGTGCAATGATAATTAAACATTTATTAAATAGAAACCAAAATGAGTTCATATTTATTATTTTTCTGGTTTTTTTTCCTTTAAATTTTTTTTGTTGGTATATATTTGTAGTACATGATTACATTCATCAAAAGGAAACAATGTGTAGATAACATATTTAATTTTGGGGACCCTTTCCTCTTTTTGCCTTACCCCACTCTTATATTTATTAAAGAGATTGGTTTATAGTTCTCTTTTTTAGTTGGGTCTTTGGCTAGTTCTTGGAATGACTTTAGGAATATTCTTTCTCTTTTAGTTTCATTAAAAATGAGATGTATTGGCGGTAGATCTTCCCAGAACTTCTTGCAGAACTCAGTAGTGAATTCATTGGTTCTTAGGCTTTTCTTAGTTCATAAGTTTTTTTACTATTTCTATTTTAGTATTTTCTATTTGGATTATTCAGAGATTTTTATCTTCTTGGTTCAGTTTTGGTTATTTATATTTATCATTTATATTACCCATTTCTTTGAATTACCCAATTTACTGGACCACACACTGCCTAAGTGATTACTAATAATCTCTTGGATTTTAGTGTTATCTGTGTGATTTCATCTTTTTCACTTTGAGTTGCATTGATGTGGGTATTTCTTTTTTCTCTTAAGTTTGGCAAAGGATTTGTCTATTTTGTTTATTCATTTGAAGATCCATTTCTTCCATTCATTGATTCTTTGCATTTTTTTTTGTTTAATTTTATTAATTTCTGCCCTGATTTTTATAAGTATTAGCCTTTGATTTATATTGTTCTTGTTTTCCTAGGAACCTGGGGGTGCACTGTTAGGTTATTTAGTTGAGCTTACTCAGTTTTTCTGATGCAGGCATGCATGGCTATATGCTGCCCTCATAGGACTACTTTCATTGTGTCCTATAGGATGTGGTATGTTGTAATGGCATTATTGTTTGTAAACTCCTAAAAGGGAACTGTCTATTTTCTTAATTTCTTCTCCACTAAATAGTGAAAAGTATAATGATTTAATTTTCATGTGTTTGTGTAATTCTTATGATTTTGCCATTAACTTCTAGTTTTACTGCACTATAATCTGATAATATGCATGGAATGATTTTGATTCTTTTGCATTTATTTATACATATTTTGTGGTCTACCATGTGGTCTGTTTTGTATTTCAATTTTTTTACATAATTCATTTTATTGGTACATTTTATATACACATTATGTTTACAACTGACATTGAAAATTTGTACCAGTATATAACATGACTTAATTCTCATTTTTCATTCCCCTGCCTAACCCCTTGATATATATAAGCTTTGTTTTCTTTTTCATCATCACATTTTTTTTATTTCCCCACAATATTTACCCTTACCCCCTTTACCCTTTGAATATTTTCTATTTCACAATATCTATCATACACTCTAGAATTCAATTACATCTTCAGTTTCCCATACCAGAAAAAAAAATATGCTATTTACACATCTGTGACATATATATTTCACTTATGAGTTTGTACTTAAGGTATGCCCATTTGAGTACAAATGACTCAAACTAATCATTCTTTATGGCAGAATAATGCTCTATCTTATAAAAGAATATCTTTTTGTTTTGTTTTGTTTTTTGAGGCAGGATCCTGCTTTGTCGTTCAGGCTGGTCCTGTACTCACTATGTAGCCCAGGCCAGCCTCGAACTCACAGCAATCCTCCTGCCTTAGCCTCTTGAGTGCTGTGTTTACAGGCATGAGTCACCACACCTGGCACTGTGATATGTAATACTGAGGATCAAATTCAGGACCTTATGCTTACTAAGGAGATGCTGAGACCACTAAGTTAAACCCCTGGCCCTAAAACCACATCTTTATTCAGTCTTCAGTCAAAGGGCATATGGGTTAGTTCCAAAATTTATCTATCACAAACTGAGGTGCTATAAACATAAGTGCACATATGTCACTGTGATATTATTGATATACATATCTAGTAGGGGAATAGGAGGGTAATAAGGGACTTCTAATCCTAGTTTTTTGAGGAATATCCTCATTGATCTCTATAGTGGTTGTACCAGTCTACATTCCTATCAACAGTGGAGAAAGATTCCTTTCTCCCTCAGCTTTACCAGCATTTGTTTCTGGCTAATTCAAGATAGCAGCTATTATTTGTGGAGTGAGATGGATTCTCAGTGCTATTTTCCTCTGCATCTCTCAAATGAGCAGTGATGTTGAGCATTTTTCATAGGCTTCTTAGTTGCTTTTACTTCTTCCTCTGAAAACTGTCTGTTCATTTCAGATACCTACTTTTGAATTGGGTCTTTAAATTTGAAGGGGCTTTCTTGTTTTAAGCTCTTTATATATTCTAGCTAGTAGCTCTTTGTCTGAGAAATAGGTGGTAATTTTTTCCCCACATTGTTGGAGAAACTACTCTGCCAGTAGTTTCTTTTGCTGTGTAGAAGTTTTTTAATCGGATGAGATCCCGTTTATGGATTCCTTCTGCTAATTCTCATGCTATAGAGGTTTTGTTCATTAAGTCTTTCCCTAAGCCAATTTCTGCATGAGTTCTACCTAACATGTTTTGCAGCAGGTTTAGTGTTTCTGTTTCAATATTGAGGCCTGTAATCCACTTTGATTTTAGTTTAGTACACAGTGAGAGATAGGTCTAGTTTTAGCCTTTGGGAGGTTAAAAGCCCAGTTTCTCAGCACCATTTGTTGAAGAAGCTATCTTTCCTCCATTGAGGATATTTGACTTTTGTCAAAGATGAGGAGGCTTAGTGTATCTGAAGTTGTTTCTGGATCTTCTAATCTATTCCACTAATCTTTGAGTCTGTTACTTTGCCAGTACAAAATGGTCTATTTTAAAGAAAATTCCATGTTCTGCTTAGCACTTATATTCTGTTGCTAAATGGAACAGTCTGTAGCTAGAATGTCCATTTGTTTGATGTTTTGCTTCAACTCCAGTCTGTTTGTTTCCTTGTTTGTTTTTGAGACAAATTCTCACTACATTACTGAGTTTTCTTGCCTGGGCTAATTTTTGTGATCCTCTTGCATCAGCCTCCCCCTGAGTGTTGCGATCTGGCTATTTAGTATGAAATTTCATCTTCCTATAAGGCCTAGTCACTGTAATTTATGTTATTTTGTTATCTGTACTTTCAAGTACTCTATTTATAATTGCTATTTCTCAGGGTCTCTCTTACAAGGCTAAATCATTTCACAATGTGGCTTAGTATATTTTGAAATATTTATTTCTTTCCTCTAAACTGGCATTTCAGTTTATCTTACAGTGGCTTCTTGGAAAGTGACAGCCTGGATATTCTTTGTACTTATCCAGTTGACCGAGTTTAAGTTCATTAATTTCAATTTGATGTGAGTACAGCATACTGAATTGTTTTGAAGCAGATAGGTCTGTATTTGAACATCTTACTTTCGGTGATACATTTCTAACTAGTTGTATGACCTCTGGAAAAGTGGTATAACCAATCTGTAACTCATAGGCATGGCAAAGATCTAGTCATGACCACTGGTTAGTATTAAATAATGTGGATTATGTGATCCCTGGTAATTAAATCAGTTCTAGATGACACTGACTTTCTTCTTCTGGTTACTAATAAGGACAGTCTATACATGACAACAGTAGTGTTCAAGGATCTTTGACAGCCTCAGATTTCATAATCAGAAGGGCTATTAAATAAATATGAGAAACATGTGGAATTTCTCCAAGGAACTGCCAATACAATGCATTACAACACAAAGCCATTGCCAAGTGAAATCACATATCATGCAAAATAGGCCTTCACAAAAGTAACCTTGTAAAAACTGCTCAAAGAATACACAAATCCATTGAAATATTTGTCAGTATTTATTAGGTTAGGATAAAGTGATATATGTGCTTTTTGATGGAAGGTTCACATGAATGAGATCACAAAAGAATATGAAATAGTCCTCTGGAAAAACTGTTTTGACATAATATAGTGATTACCCTAACTTGCAGGACAACCCAATATACCATGAATTTTATCTCTATAAATCAATTTTCCCCAAACTTAATGTCTCGGTTAATCATACTCAAATTTTTGAGCTGAGAAAGCAGCAAATGGAATATTAAAAGCCAAAAGTAACCATAAGCCTTCCTGGACCAGAAAACTGGTATCGATGCTACACAGACCTCTTTGATATGCTTGGTGTATTCTGGTTACACAGGACAGCAGGTTTCATCTCGGTATATTTGTACCTTCATAAAAGACATGTTGATTATTTCTACCTTCCCACTGTCCACATTTTCTTCCCCATTTCCTTCTTTAACTGTCTCCTTTCTATTTTCATATCCTCATAACCTTCCTTTTTAGGACATACTTTTTACTGATATAAAATTTAAAGAACATTTTAAACATTTTAAAGGGTACAAATTAACGATATTAGTATATTCTCAGTACTATACATCCATCATTGTTATTTCATTCCAGAATATTTTTTATCATCTCCAAAGGAAACCTCTCTTTTATAGTGAATATATTTCTGGAGAGGAAATTAATGAATTCAGCATTAAATTAGACATATTTTCAGATTTTCCTCATTTCAAAGGGTAATGCAAGCTTTAATGTCGTACAGGAAAAACAGGTCACTAGAACCCGGAGGGACCCTCAAAGCACAGGTTACTCCTTGGCATAACTGTGGTAGCCTGTCTCCAACATGGTCTCCAATTGACTTCTGACTTTTGTTTGTTGCATACGATGTAATCCCCTCCCAGACTATGTCAGGGTTGATCTGAATGACTAACCCTGGGATGGATGGAGTACACAGGAGGGTGGAGGAAACCAGAATAGTGGACACCTGAGCTGGAGAAAACCAGCCAAGGCAGGGTACTCACCTACCTAATTCTTCTCTGAGACATCCCAGTATCTCTGCCCTGTTACTGAAGACCCTAGGACAAAATCATGGTACCCAGAACAGGGAACATTCCCAGAAATATGAAGACTCAGTTTGGCAGGTGGATGTATTCAGGTGAACCCCAGCTCAATTAAGCCCTTTTGCTAAACAGGCATCATGGAAAGAAACCTTCACAGAACCTCAAATGGTACATAAGACAGAGCTGTCAGTTTTTCTCTGCACAGAGTCCAGGACCACCTCAGGTATGAGAAGCAAAGGCAGGACCCTAGAAAACCACATTGTCCTGGAAGCTCTTTTCTTCAGCTAGCACTCTCTTGCTCAGGCTCACTGACTAGTTTTCTTTCTTTCCTTCTTTCTTTTTCTTTCTTTAATTGTTCTTTTCTTACTTCTGAGCTTTTGCTTTCATCACACTTCTTCTATCTCAGTCTAACTCAAATGCTCACTTCCAACTCTTTGTTGGCAACACCAAGGACCTGAAAAAGAGGGCATGACCTACCCCAGACAGGAAAGGACCAGTGAAAACTGTAGAAATGATGTTATGCCATCTCTTATTTTTAAAGTTTCTTTGTTTGTTAGTATATGTTTGGAATATGTACTGCATCTGCTCCTAAACCTGCATCTTCATAATTTTTCTTCTCTCTTTAAAACTCTCACTTGTTATCTGTTTATAAAAGCCACTGTTGTTTGGCCATACTCTCCTCCTCAGATCATTTACTGTCTGTGGAGGAAATCAGCTGCCATGTCACTAAGGTACTCAAGTAATTCATAGCGAAGAAATTAGGTTTCTGTCCAACAGCTCTGTGGGTGTACCGTCTCGATAGCCAGGATAAGCCTCATGTGATGCAGCCTTAACCAGTATCCTGCAAACAGCCTATTGGAGACCCTGAGCCAAAACCATCCAGATATTCTCCTCCCCAATTTCTGACTCTTAGAAACTTTCTGTGGTTTTATACTGCTGCATTTTCAGGTGATTCATTAACAGCCTATACAGTGGTATGAGGATGGCAATTCAATAAAGCTTCCAGCCTGATAAGAAGTACCTCCACCGCACAAGGCAGAGCACTGAGGCTCCTAACTCCTTGTTAGCAGTGGATGAAACTTTTACCTGACATTCACCTGGAGCAGGCAGGCCACAAGTGTTTTGGTTTTTGTAACTCGTTATGTAGCCCAGGCTGGTCTCAAACTCACTATGATCCTCTTGCTTCAACCTTCTAGTACTGAGATTTCAATCATTCCCCACCACTGTCAGCTTTCTGGCTTCTCTTGTATCTTCCTACCTCGTCACTGGGATGCCCGGTAGCCACTTCTAATCAACACAGTCCTTGTTCTATATGAGCTTGCACCACATATAGATTAATGGGGAAATTTATGCAGTTCACTTTTCTCTGGGATCATTTGTGCCTACAGATAGTTGTCTTTGGTCCCTTCTGTCCTCACAAGGACAGGCTGAGAAATGGTTGATGTAAGTATTTTCCAGAAGAAACTTTTATTTTTTCAGTTATTTTTATTGGATTTTACTGAAGGATATAAAACAAACAGAAATTTAAATTAAATGCAAATAAGATGGCAAACCAATTTAAAATTAGTAAGAAGTCAACAGAGGGCTTGAAGATGTCAAACTGGTATTAATACTTTCACGATTCTCTGTCCCTCTGGAAAGCCTGCTTTCTTCCCTGCTTAAACACCTACTCAGACCTTCTACTCCTTTGAGCTGCTTATAAACTTTAGTGTTTTCTCTTGGCACTAAAATATGTTTATATAATCCAAACCTCAAGTCTGCCAGATCTTGTTAAAACCTGTTCCGCTTTGCTAACTCCTGCTGAAGTCGACCCATGTTTAGAGTGTGGGCCACTGACTTAAGCCACACTTGATGAGACGTTTGCAGGACACTATTTATTTCTGTCACCTTATCCACAGGTTACTAGGAGATTAATCTTTTTCTGTAGAAATGTGGGCTAAAACTGTGTTTAACGATTGTGGATGTTAACTGTGTGGACTTGCAGTGGGTCTTAGATGACCACCATGAGGAATAGCCAGATGCTCTCCAGCTATTAACATCATCTGTTGGGAACCAGGAAGCTCATCTCCTGTCCTACCACATGAAACCACAGCAGAGAAGCACTCTGCTAACGGACAGTGAAGGACAGACATTGGATCCACAGGGCAAAGCGTAACCAGGATGTGCCCCTGCACTCTTAGAATCAGATGCGCTGACAAAATGACTGTGTCTTCCAGGCTGGATTCGCTCATTCTCTTCCTCTTCCACTTCTATTGATCTTTGAAACTGTCCTTTCTTGAATGGCCCACTTAGTAATTCCTAAGAACAATTTGTTGCTACTTTTTGGAACTATTTTAATTATAAATTTTAGAAGCAATATGAGGTGTTTGCATATGTAGCACCAAAATGTTAGAGAATGTTAACATTTGGATCCTGGTTTTTGAGAGAAACAATATTTTAGATAAAATCAAGGCTCCAGCCCTGCGGTGGACATGCCTGAAGCTTCCTCCCAGTTTCCCACAGCCTTGAATACTGCCATGTCTGTGAGCCACACACTTTGATTTCTTTCTAAACAATGGAAGGTAGCAAAGATGGCAGGATGGCCCTCTTTTAGTTAGGTGATATTATATGGCAAACGTTAGGGGGTTTCATAACTGTAGTTAAAGTCTTTAATTGATAAAGTTTAAGTGTACCAAATGAGAGATTGGGTTCACTGAAACCAAGTTAGTAAGAGAGGCTGTTAAAAGAAGTCCTAAAGACCAAATACTTCCAATCCTAGAGAACCGCATTCCTTACAGCTGGTTTTGCCAAAACGCACTGCCATGAATTCTATAGGTGGAAGTAGATTCATCCACAGCCTGAAGGGTCATAGAAGTAATGTTTTTCCTATTCAACTTTCCATATCAAACATAATCTGACCAGAACTTACATTTTGGTCTTTAAGTTGCTTATCAGAGAGCTCAACTCAGCCTTACCAGACTAGCAATTCACAGAGAGTTTAAGAGAACACATGGTTGCTCTTTGAAACAATTAAGAATACAGCAACCTGATAGTAAAAGACAGGAAATAAAGAAAGCTAGCTCACATGGATATTATAAAGATTTCCCTCCAAAATGATTGTGTCAATTTCATTCTCACTTCCACTTCTGAAACTCATTAATATAAACTCAAGATTGTCAGTCATTTTAATTTTTGTCAGTTAATGGGTGTGAAATGGCATCTGATTATTTTAATTTGTATTCCACTTTATGTACTAAGGGTAAGCATCATTTAATATATTTTTGGCCATTTTGATTTCCTTTTGCTGAATTCTTTTTTTCTCTTTGTCCATTTTCCTACAGGGTAATTATTATTTTCCTTGTTGACTCAAAAATTCTGATTGTCAATCTTTTCTCAGTCATATGAACTACAAATATCTAGTGAGTCAGTTCCCTTAATTTATGGTGAATTTAGGTTTTCACTATTACAAAATACAGGCTGTATACTTTAGCTTACAGATTAATAAGGTACTATCTGTTTCCAGTGCCAGGTATGGTGCAGCTGTTCAATAAATGGAGTTTCTGCCATCTCTCTTTTAAAGAACTTCAAGATCTAGTAAGAGGACAGTGGCTAAGAGAAAGGGCTCTGGAGTCAAACTGAGGCCCTACTGCATCCCAGCATTACCACTTGCTACCCCTCTGCGTTAAACCACCATGTTAGGCCCTCCAAGCCTAAATTTGGGCTTTGTAAGATAGAGATATATTACTCACTTTATAGACTGATAAAAAAAATAATATTTTGGTTTCCAGGGCTTGTCATCTAGTGAGCTTTCAAAACAATGGTTGAGTCAGGGTTGGAGCTTAGTAGTAAAGCTCTTTCCACATGCAAAACCCTTGCTTTTATCACCAGGGCCACATCCACCTCCAACAAAAATATATTATTAGTGTTAGCATTTATTTCTACACTAAATAAGAGCTCCATGCAAATAACATGTACTAGTCTATGACAGGCTGCCTGAAAGAAAAATATAAGCTAGGTGCTACAAGAAGCAAAAGAAAAAGAAGGCATACCTAGCCGGAGATTAACAGAGATTCATGGAAGTCTTTACCTAAGAGATGCCATCCATGTGAATGTAGCATGAGAGAAGAGTAGCTAGGAAATGAAATATCAGAAGTAGAAATTGAGAGAAACTTTTGCAAATGAAACAAAGAACAACAACAAACACGTGGAGATATTAAATAGGCAACAAATTAAAAAAAAAAAAAAAACACCACAAACCCTAATATTCCAGCTATGCAGTGCTGTGGGACTGAACGAAAGGGAGATAGTGAAGAGAAGCTGGATCCTAGACACTCTCCAATGGCGTAGGGATTTGCAGTCAGTGATAAAGGAACCTGAGTCTTTGAAGATATCAAAGAGCATTCCCCATGAAATGGTATCCCATACCCTAAGAGAACCCCATCTATCTAACTGGAAAGGCTTTGGACTTCTGGGATACCATTGGTCACACAAGACTCAGTGAATGACAGAGTAGGAGCAGGCAGGGCTCGGGGATAGCACACACGCCTCTTACGTAAAGGAGCCCAGCAAGGAGGTTGATGGGAAATGAGGGCTGGGTCACTAGAATTTAACTGGAAACTCCTTAATTTAGTTATTGCCACATCCAGAGATTAAAAAGAAAAGCATGACTTGTTCTTTTTCTTTCTCCCTTTTCTTCTCTAAATGGAACGAATAGGACCTTATATATCATCTTGAAAGGGCAGTGAGATACATAACCTTTCCTGTTCTGCCCATTCTTTGTGGGCAGAATTCCCCCCAGGAGGTGTAGTTTCAGCCACATATTTAAATTTTTTGAATGAAATAAAGGTTTTCAGAAGGTTTTGTTTTGAACAAAATGTACACTCTTTGTTTTACACCAAAGACAAAGCTGTTCTTCTTTTTAACCTAATGGTACCAAAACTTTCTGGATTTATACTCATCAATACTTCTCGAGTTTCTCCTCCACATTTGTTTTTAGTTTACTGTCTCATACTCATTAATTTTGTCTTCTGTTATTGTTTTCCCTCCAACAAAACATTCCAGAGCCTTATTTACCCATGAAAGAAATGAAATTTTAAAAACTAGATACAAGTGCAGACCTCTGTGCACTTATCTAAAGAATGAATGTGATGATAGAATTTATCTTGTTTTCTAAGCTTGTTCTAGGCTTTCACATGATCAAATGCTTTATGTCAAAGGAAGGATGGTAAACAATTCTGTTATCAAAACCAGGAATCCTTTGTGCCCTAAAAAATGTTCATCCTGCCCCAGTAATAACATAAAAATTATGAAGTAAAAATAGAGAGACGTGTGACTCATCAGAACGTTGTCTTCCGGGCCCACAGTGAGTCAGCTGGTGTTGCCTTCTCAGTGGGCCTGAAGGAGCACTGGAGAGATCTTTACGGGTCCGATGCGTTTTCGTCATCTGCCAGGCATTTCACAGCATCAGGTAGGACACAAGAAAAAAGCAGGTACGCTCACCACTCTTCACCATGCTTTATCTGAAACATTAAACACAAAACATATAGTTAATGAGCATCCTCCTTCTTTATTTAAGCTATAAACAAAAGGAAAAGCATGTAAAATTCAGGAATCAATTGCGTTCATGTGTGCGTGCATGTGTCTTACTGGAGACTGAACCCAGGCACTTTCCAATTAGCTACATCCGCAGGCATTTAAAAAAAAATTTTAGACAGGATCTTTTTGCATCACTAAGTTGCCCAGGTTGGGCTCAAACTTGAGATCTTTTTGCCTCCACCTTCCAGAGTGCTTGGATTACAAGTAATCACCACCATGCTCAGCTTGACTTACTTTTTTAAGGCTTGATTTTGTTTGAGAGCAGATTAAAGTTCATAGAAAAGTGAGGGGAAGGTACGGAGGTGTCAGGCGGTCTCGCAACCTTGGCACTTGTACCATCTTTCGCATCAATACTGTCCACCTAACTGACACATTTGTGACAACTGATGAGCCTATCCTGACATCTCATTATCAACCAAGTGCAAAAGTCACACTAGGACTCACTCTCGGTGGAATACATTCCGTGAGTTTGGCCTATATCCACCCTTATAATATCATAGAGGAGAGGATCACTATCCTAAAAACTTGTTCTGCCTGCTCATCCCCACCTGCATCCTAACCACCAATTGCTTTGCCCTCACCAGTGCATTGCCCTTTCCATAATGCCAGTTAACAATCATACAGCGTGCATTCTCTTCTCACTGTCATCTTTCACTTAGAATTAGGGGCTCAAAGCTCCTTTCTGTCACTTAATATTTCATTTCTTTTTTGGAATGAGCAATAGTTCATTGGCTGGATGTACCAAACTTTCTTTATCCATGTGCTTAGTTGTACCAAGGATAATTTATTTGCTTCCAAGTTTGGGCAATTATGAATAAAGCTACTAGAAATATCTTTATATAGGTTTGGAGCAGACATAAGTTTTCAAATCCTTAGCATACCTATTAAGTATGATGACTTTGGACTGTATAAGAGTATATTTACTATTGTAAGAAACTTCCAAACTGTCTTCCACAGTGAGTACCCCATTTTCATTCCCACCAGCAATAAATCAAACTTTCTATTGTTCTACATTGTTCCTAACACTGGTCCAACCAGTGTCTTGGATTTGGGCCATTCTAATAAGTACGCCACGGTGACACCAAGTATTTTTGTTTTGTTTTGTTTTTGTGTCTTATTCATTTCATAGTGCTGGGCCCAAGGCCTGGTGTCATATCCAGTTTTTATTTCTTTACCTCACAAAAGACTTTTTAATCTGTGGTTTCATTATAAAGTTGCCACCTCCATTTTGGAAAAAGAAAAATATGTCTCTGAGAAGTTAGCTGACTTGCAGCTGTGCAGATGCGATGGTGATCTATGAACATGAGTTGTGTGACTCTTAGTCATCTGTTTTGGTCCTCTGTTCATCGTGATTCACAAGTGACACTTGAAATGCAATTTTCCATCAAGTGAGTTTTTATCTTTGTTAATGAATTAAGTGAGGCATTTGTAAAGATTAGTATCAAATTGCAGTAATTCTCTGCAAGTAACTACTCCAGATGGCATATTAGAGATCGGAACACAGGATATCAAGTGTTTTAGGGTATAATGCCATCTCTAATAATTCTTTCTTCTAGATAGCGTGCTCAACCTTTTTCTACCTAATACCATCTAATTAAGCAAGATGAGAGCTGCCAGTTGGAAAATTCCTCTTTCCCTTTAGCATTAAGGCTTTTTAATATAGACTTTGGCACCTACAAAGCTTGGGTAGAAACACAGCCCACACTGGTGAGCAATTTAGCCTTGTTGGTAAATAAAACATATACACTTCTAATCAGTTTCATTTAAAATTAAACACAAATTATGTTCCAAGCACATTTAAAGGCATTGTTTTGGCAGAGTAGCTTCGTAAGCTGAATCACTGATATTTTCTGACCAAGTTCCAGGTGGTACGGACTAAACATTTAGACTCAGACATTTCTCTTTAATGTTTTGGTTTGAATTTGTTTTGTTTTGTTTCTTTATCGGGGTCCTAAAACTTCAGTTGAGCACAAGACTCTATTTAAAAAGTGAATTTCTACTAAGTTGTGGTCCATAGACTTGTCCCCACTGTCATATTCTGGACCACATGGAAATGAACTGGCCAATACTGTTCCATTGTTGTCAGAGTTTCAGAAAGTCCTCTTGGAGTAAGAAAAGTAAACTTCCTTCACACTTTCTCTCATTTTCTTAATTTCAACTTTTAACATCATGCCTCTAAAAGATGGGAAATAGGTTAATTTTGGGGGTATCATCAAGGATGTTGGAAAGGAATCCTAGTGGTCCTCCCTGGTTCCCCATCCTTGGCCACTGGTGCCACACACACAGTTGGCAGAGGGGGCCTGTGACAGACGAGATGTTAATCACCACTCTTGGCATATGACTTGGGTGCACGTGGGCCCTGTTCTCAGTCTCTCCGCTGCTGCGTATTTCAGTGGAGTCACTGGGTTGAGCTTTCAGTGTCCTGTAAACCAGTAGTGTATGATTTGCAGCGGCTCAAACTAAGAGCAGAAACAGGCTCTCTAATGCGTGGAAGCCCGACCTTCCATGTGCCTGGGCTGAATGGGTTGAAGAGGGATCGTCTTGGCCACTTCTACATTATGTACCATGGATAATAAAATTTAGTATGACTTATGGCTGCAAAAATTCCCCTCACTTTATTTTCATTTTGACATTAACACTAAGAGGACACCAGAAGCTGTGTACATGGGCACAGGAGGTGGCATTAGTACCACATCACACTCCTCCCCTACAGTGCTCCACTGTTATCTCTGAACTTCATACCTGATACCGCACAACTGATTATGAAAAATATTGCTAAACATCACACAATCGTGTTGTGTTACAGTCTTAGAAGATTACATTTTCCGCTTTCCACACCCCAGAGGGTTGTGAGTTGTGCAGCTGTGGTTTTGAGACTTCTCCTTTCTCTGTGCAAAATGAAACTAAACAGTTAAGTTACCAGTGTGACTTAAATCTGATCCAACATCCTTTCATTTAAAAATTTGGATAAAAACATCCTCTCTAATATCTCTCTAATATCACTCATAGCCTACCTTCTCTCTAACATGGCACAGTTGACATAGTAGGGGTGGACACTACACCTGTTGGGATTGTGCTGGTCTCTCATCAGATTTCAAGTGTGACTTGTAACATTTACTGGCCTCTAGGGTGATGTTGCTTGATTAACTGCTTCCCAAACTACCATTTAAGGTTAAAGAACTCACAGGTCGTTTTTCCTGGTGAAATTTCTGGGATGTGAAGCCAGTTCTCTCAGATGGGCTCAGGCCCTCTTCTCCTCCCCTTTCCTGGCCTCCCCTCCCCTTCTCACCTGCTGACTCGGGTCACCTTCTCATCTTCTCTCTGGTGGCCTGGCCTGGTAGTGCACCGGTACGCTCTGCTGTGTGTCACGTGGCCTTGTCTGGCCACCCTTTGGCAGCCCTGAATTCTGTGTCTTCCTGTCGCAGAGATAGACAGCATGGAAACTACACTTCAAGGCTTTTGTCTGCCTGCCGGAGATGGACAGTTTCCTATGTGCTGTGTGGCTGTTCAGGAGCTGTCCTTGTCATGGAACCTAAATAAGCAGAATAAGAGAAGTGCATGAACTCAATTTATATAACCAGTTTCCCAGGGACAAATCATAGCACATATGGCTCTCACACCCTCCTCCCTCTTGCTCCTTGCCCTCTGCATGCTGCCTCAGGGATGGGAAAGGACAGTTTCTGTCTTACTGTCCTGCTCTGTTTGTCCCTTACAGAAAACTGTACACACTAAAGAGAAAAATGAATCAATTTAACTAATCCTTTCTTGTGGGAAAAGCCCTGCCAGGAAATGTTTTGTTTTGCTTTATTTAAACCCCATTTGTAATGTGTTTCAAAGTTATAAATGCATTGGTTCATTTAGACTATATCACAGTTTCAACTAAATCATCTTTTAAAGGACAGAAATACAATACTGATGGATGCCTTTAGGGTATTGGAATCAAAGCACTGTTTGGAAGGTTAGAAGGCCGGAAGGAAGGAAAAAAGAAAGGAAGGAAGGAAGGAAAGAAAAAACTGGCCGTGTTTTCCTTCGTTATACTTATACTATCCCAAATCCTCACAGAAATTCAGCAAAATAAATATATAATATTAACACTGTTCTATAGATGAGGAGAGAAGCTTGACCTAAACAGATTTAAAAGTGCATCTAACTGACTCCAAAATCTACCTTCTTTCCTGCATCCTGTATTTTTAGTGAGAAGCTGAAAGTCTGGATACAGATCAAGATCCAAGAGTGGCTGCCCAAGAAAGGCCTTGGTGACGGCTCCATCCACTCAGACGAGCTCCCCTCAGGTTCTCAGTGTCACAGAATGGGATAGAGCAGGTACAAATATGGCCGTCTTTGTGAGTAGGCCGCGGCCATCTTGCGCTTCTGAATGATCAAGTAAATCGGCAAGGAGCTCAGGGAATGTGCCGTTCAGTGTCTGATTGCTTGTTTAATAATAAAAACAGAATCCAAAGACGCCTTCATGAAAATGTAGCAGGCTGAAGCACATTCTCTGGATTCCTGATATCATCTGGGATGCTCATAAATCACTCCGTAGTCTCGTGAAAAAGAGGAACAGATGCTCTTATTTTGACTCTTGAATCTCATGCTATCTTCCAAGTTTCCATCGCTGGGAAAAAATATTTGATCTCAAAAAACTAAAAGTTTGATATGTTATTGTGTTAATAAGGACATAATTCAAGATGGCTGTACTGAGATTTGTCATGCTTTCGGCTGCAGAATTTAAATCCACATAAATCCTATTTTCTCTGATTTTTAGTGGTAAGAAATGATAAAGTCAGCTAGAAGAATAGGTATGGGATAGGGACAACTCTTGTGATTGGGTATGTCCCACCACGGGGTGTTAAAACCTGGGGAGGATATGAACGGTGTTCTCAGAGGTGGCTGAGCGTGGGCTCTTGGAGCCCAGACTGGAGCAACTGGTAGCCGTGCAAGGCAGAGGCCCCCAGAGCACCATGAGGGGTCAAATCACGGGAAGCAGAGCCAGCAACTCAAACTTAGGGTGAAGAAAGCGATTCTAGGGCCAAATATATGGTGGAAGCAATTTGGGATAATTTACATATGGAGAAACTGATCAAATCAGCAAACACAAAGAATAATGGGAAACATATCTCACTGTAGGAGTAAAGGAGACACTAGATGAATCCAGTGGTACTGAATAGAAATTGGTATCATCAGGGTGTTGACATGATTTGTCAGTGGTATCTGGAGAAAATAGCACCCTCTGCCTTCAGATTCTAAAGTCAGTAGAAGACAGTCAAGTTCCTTAGGTAATATGGCCTTATATTTTCATAGAAACTGTGCCTATGCCCCTATATTCTTTAAATCAATTCTAGCTTACTTGTAAGTCTGATGTAATGCATGTACTGTTGGTAAGAGAAAAGAATTGTGTACATATTTGGCACAGATGTAGCCATACTAGGACTAACTGCAGAATGTACAAGGGAGACACAGGGCAAACACTGTTCAAAGCAGAGATGTTTACGGGAGTGCGAAGGTCTGTGAAGTGGCAGAAGACTGCTGCTAAGTGTGCTACAGAGCTCTTCACTCAGCGGGGTTCAAGATGGTGCTCAGTCTGTGACTAACTCAAGCTTTACTTCTGAGAACTTCTGGAACTTCTTTTAAAATGTTTTGACTTGTTTAAAAATGTAGCTGAAAAGCTCACAGACAGAGAGGGTGAACTGTACACAGAAACAGGTGAGGATGTATGCACAAATGTTCCTTGCTCTGTCTATTTACAGGACCCAGTGATGCACCGGAATCAATACACAACACCTCCAGCACCCAGATCTGGTTTTAAACTGTTCCCCACATACAGAAAGCAGTTTTCTTATAAATCTGGGCCAAGGAAAGCATAGGATGAAACGCAAACATTTCTCTGTGTGTCCGAACCCAAAAAGTGCTCTAAAAATGCTGAGAATGGATAAAGGTGACCCGCTTCAATGGGCTCTTAGCAGCCAAATCTGGGACAATCTGCGTTTCAAAAAATGATAACATCAGTGGATTCAAACCTAAATAAAATAAAGAACTATGAATCAATACTATGGACTAATGACAAAGACAAAAGAGTATGTTTACACTGGAGAAGTCTGCCAGGCACCAGACTCAGCCAAGTAATCAAAGGACATCACCAGTCTTGGATCAAATTAAAACAGTGCAGCAGCAATTCCATCACTGTATCACCCCTGTGATGTTCCTGCCAATGACTGCTAACTGACATTAAATCATGAGGAAGCACTCGTGTTTGCAAGAGCACATTTTGCAAACACTCTTCTTGTCATTTGTGAAAGTCACAAAAGAAAGTCTGAGGGCAATTTCAAAATGGGGAATGAAGAGACCTAAACTAAATCCAACATGTGGTTTTGAACTAGACCAATTTACTATAAAACTTGGACCATCAGTCAAATGGAGTCTAATGGTTACATGGCAAATATGTACCACTAATTTTTTGATTTGACTTTGCGGCTGTAGTGTGGTTCTCTAGGAGAATGTCTATAGGAATTATTCACTAAAGTGTTCTGTAGTTACTGAGTATCGAGTTGATAATTTACTCTTCACAACTCAGAAAGAGGTCTTTGTATTATACTGATAATTTTTCTATGAAAAAATTTGAATAATACATTAATAACAAATTAAATATGAAAATAAAGCAAACTATGTAATGCAAACTTTGCACACAGATACTAGCAAATATGTTCTTATATCTATGATCAATGATTGGATATGGTATCTGACTACTGCTGTACTCTGATGCAGAAAAATGTGTAAGTGGTGTGAAGATTTAGGTCAATTGCCACTGAATTATGACTATCATATTATATTGAAATTTAAAGTATTAGTAAATGTATAGGAAGGTTATAATCATCCAAGAAACTATATAATTTCACCTAGACTTGACATTTGTTAATATCCAACAATATTTTATTATTTTTTCCACTTTCCTTTCTCCATAGCCTTTTTCTAAGCAAAGGTATGATAACTGGCACCCAGCATGTCTCTTTATTCTTAATTATTATTATAATTATTATTATATTATAATTATATAATATTATATATTATATTATATGTATTATTATATTATAATTATAATTATTATATTATTATTACTATACCTCAGTCTTCCAAGAATAGAAATATTATTTTACAGAGGCATAGTATCATAATCAAATAAGGGAAATGTAGCACTGAAATAATATACTTCATCCTGTGCAGTCCATTTTTAAATTTTGCTAATTATCTTATGTCATGGCTTAGATCTAAAGTGTTCCCTGAGTTCCACGTTCAGAAGTGAGGCTCTTGAAAGGTGACTGGGTCACAGGACAGCATAATCACCAGCAGATCAAGGCCTTGACTAGTTCCCACAAAAAGTATATTGGGGGGTGGTAGGGTGTGTAGGGCTATGGGAAAAAATGAGAATTAAGTTGTGTCTTATACTGGTACAAATCCCCATTATGGAGTGCAATCATGATGTGCATATGTAATGTACCAATAAAGATTTTTTTAAAAATTCTAAAAAAAAAAAAAAAGTGCTGCCTGGTTCTGGTCAAAAGCAGTTGGTCCCTAGAAGCGCGACGTTAGAGGCTGTGCATTCTTTTTTCTGGCTCATTCCTTCTCTCTGTGTTTGGCTACTATGGCTGCTATCATGGTGCGCAGGTCCCATTTCACGAGATCCTTCAAAAAATTTACAGAGCTTCTTATTGACAAACAAAGCCCTCTATCAAAATAAATACCACAACATGGTTCAAACTGCTATTTTGA
Organism: Petromus typicus; assembly: GCA_004026965.1. Classification (NCBI taxonomy): domain Eukaryota; kingdom Metazoa; phylum Chordata; class Mammalia; order Rodentia; family Petromuridae; genus Petromus; species Petromus typicus. The sequence goes on along the minus strand of PVIR01023641.1, from coordinate 7,775 downwards.
ATGAGCAAGAGAGCACGTCCCATTTTTACCTTGGAGCGGCCAACCAAGACTGAACCATCTGAAACGCGGGGGAAAATGAACCTCTTCTCTTTTACGTTGCAGATGTCTGATATTTTGTCCCAGCAATGGGACAATGACTAACACATCTCAATTATTTAAATAATAACTCTTTTTTTCCCCATTTCCAGATCCAGTCCAGGATCATCACATTTAATTGTGATGTGTGTACTCTGGAGCGTTTCCTCAGGCTTTCTTTGTGCTTATTCATTGTTGTCTTGTAAAATGTTCCTTCCCTCGAGTATGATACCTCTTTCTGAATTATTTTCCATTTATCCTCTCTTGTTTTTATGCTAGTTTTCCTACGGGTTCTTCTTTTTCTTTTTGTTTTCAACCAAATCTCAAAGCTAGACCCTGCTTTTGACAGATGTGCTATTCATAACAGAAGCTTCTTTGAGCTTTTAAATTTTTTTTTTTTTACTTTTTTGGATGTCCTATGGATCAATATCTAGATAGCAAAATTCAAATCTTGGACTTATGAACCATCATATTCACAGTACCGGTCTGGCATTAATTACCAACTTGTGTTTCTCTACAGCGTTGGTGGCCCTCTAAAGGAGGGAAGGTGCTGGTTCTGTCCCACCCGGGTCCTCCTCTTTATACAGGTTCAGTGTTGAGCTTCACCCTGTTTCTTGCCTAATAAAGAGCTCTGTGGTGCCCAGGAGACTTGTGAGTACAGGATGTGATTTTTTAAAAAAGGTGAAAGACCCAGAGAGCAAGTGCATTTACAGTTGGGTTAATGGGTTATAAACTATGGATATAGTAATGTAAAATTTAATAATATTAGCAACATATGTCTATCTGAAAAAAATATTTTCCTAGTCATATGCGTACATCTCAAAATTTTTGATCAATTAAATTGTGTAACAACTAAGCAATATTTCATCCATACCCTTCTACTAAAGCAGACCAAAAATATTTTATTTGAATTCAAATAAGCTTTTGATGAGTTAATATAACTACTGAAATTTTTATTACTCACCCAAGGGGAAAAAAAACTTTGTTTTTGTTTTCATCTGTTTCAGATGCAAAATCTTAGAAGTTACCATCTGACCAGTTTCGCTTCCATTGTTAAACACATACTGCCCTCTGGTGGTTCTGTTAGCATGAACATTTTACACCCAGGAGCCTGGTATTTCCTGTTGACTGCTGGACATTACAAGGCAAAGTGTCTTTTGACTTCAGGTCCCTTTGCTTCTGATGCAGATACCGCAGCCTCTCATCCCTAAATTCCCTCTTCCTGCCACTCTTACTAGCATTTAGTGCAATGCCTGACACATACAGCGCCTCATACACTAGTGACTATTAAGTGAATGAGTGAACAATGTCACTCATATGGAAAACTTGATGACATTTTAAATTCTTTTTACATCCTAACAAACAGCCAAAGTTCTTTGTCCACTGCCATTTTTGCAGTCCAAATCTTTATGACTTCCTGTTTGTATTATTCTCAATTGCTCGTCTTGCCTCCCAACTGAAATCTCCTCTCTTCTTTCTCTTTGTGTATCTCACTTTTCTTGAATGCTTATACCCCTGGATTTTTGTATCAGAAAAGTATAAATAAGGTGGTCAAGTGGCAAAGCCTTTAGTTATTCATTTATTTTAGTAGTGCTCAGAATCAAATCCAAGATTCTGATCATGCTAAGTAGACATTCCAGCAGTGAACTACAATCCCTTACACTGAGAAGCTTTTCTAGTCAGTTTGCGGCAGGAGATCAGGGCATGGCTAGGCAAGAGGGCGTGACCTGTCAATCACAGAAATCCCAAGCACATATGCAGAAAAATAGTCTCAAGCTTTACAACTGTGATCAACCAGAAAATGCAATCTTGGGTTCCTCTGGTGGGAAATGAAGCAGATTTTTTGATAGGATGCTATAGATCTGACATCCTGAGGAGCATGGGCTACAAAAGATGGTGCCATTTACCTCGTTGCCACTGTCTTTCATTATGTTCTACAGACACTTTTCCTACTTTTAATTCAATCACACTCTGGATAAAGTACTTCTTTTCCTACCTTTAATGCTTTTAATATGTATAAAACTTCACTACCTTTTGAAAAAGGGAAGGGAAACACATGGCCTTTGTGTTTTTCCCATTGGTAAGAGAGATCCACAAGTCTGCCTCAAGTTTAAGCACCCCCTTTTTTTCCTGTTTTCAGTCACTCATTGTGTATACAGATCAGTTAAAACATACCAGAGATCCTGTTATTAAGCCAGTTCTGGAACATTTTATTTAGGTTCCATGTGTATGGCCTAGGTTTTGCATACCTTTTTGCCCTTGGGCTTTTTCCCCCAGATACATTGTAGAGCTTTCTTACAATTTAGAAATGCAGCTGTCAGTGACTTGATCTCCTGCTTGAGTAACCACCTATGCCAGCCTCCCCTTTTTATGCTCAGAGTCTTATCTTTCCCTTTACATTCTCCCTTTACCTCTGGGGATACAAATCGAGTCACTTTCTCAGCATTCTGTACCTTAAAACTTTAAGGATCCATCCCAATTTATCTCTCTGCCATGTTTGCTGCCCTTTTAATTCATCCTGTAGGTTAACCACATAATTCCATCATGTTCGTCAGCCATTTTTATTCATCACGTGGGCCGGTCATGTGGTCCTCCTGTTTGTTTGTCACGTTCTTTTGTAACTGATAACTGACTTTGTGGACTGGAAGAAGTATCACCCTTACAGACAAGAGCTGAAGCCTCTATGAGTCTCCTCACTTTTTCTCCTCTAAACTAAGTTAGATCCTCTCTCTGTTTCTTCTAGGGGAAAGTCAAGTAATTTGGAAACATACCCGAGGCCTGAGTAGAATAAAAGGGACAGTCAGTGAAGAGCCACTAACCAGCTCTGAGCACACAAAAGGATAGCAACAACGACTAGATAACACACATATCCTTGTCGTTAGAACTTCTTAAGGGTCTTTCTCTTTTCTCTTCCTTCCTTCCTTTCCTTCTTTCTTTCTTTCTTTCTTTCTTTCTTTCTTTCTTTCTTTCTTTCTCTTTCTTTTTTCTTTTCTTAAATGCATAAAATGTGCTTCTATCTCTTAATTCCTTAAATAAATTAATTGTCAAAGTTCTTGTTATCAGGATAAATGGGAGCAATAAGATTTCTCAAGTGGCTAATTGAAGCCCAAGGGCCCTACCTTGGGTTTCAAGCTATTATCTTGAGCTACAGGGTAGGTCTCAGGAAAGGCACCCATGCCTTTTTCTTCTCAAGAGATCTCTGGGTAGTACAAGCGAGTCTCACAGAGAACACTCTGGGGGTTCAGGAAGTGCTGTGGAGGACACACTCTGAAGGAGCTCAGATCTCGTCTTCCATGTCTCCACCCTCCCCATATGTGTGTGTGTGTGTGTGTGTATATATATATATATATCCCAGGCAGGTATCTAGGTGAGCCACGGGAGCTCTACTCTTAATGGTTAACAATTTACCTGCATTTGCAATAAGTTTGGCTCCCATATAAAATAGGAAAATGTGAATACAATGGCAGTATAAGTTACATAACTATTCTTCAGCTAATTTTTTTCTGCAAAAGGCAAAGAAAGTTGTATGAAATCCCTTATGTTCAGCTTTTATGGCTTTATCTCTGGAAAGGCCTTAGAATTATGGTGCTTAATGGAACCTCTAATGAAGAAGAAATTGATATTTTGATGATCCCGTTCTCAGAGGCCCCGCTGTCTCTCAAACCATGGATCTCTCCCACCTGTTTTATGAGACAACCACGCTGACTGGTGCTCTTGATTTCTTCCTCACGATCTGCAAGCTGGTAAATCAGCCCCACTCTCTTCAAGGATCTCAGGACTTCCCAGGACTTGTGTCTGACAGAGACCCAGCCTCTCTATCTGGGTCTCTGTCCAGCTCACACAGGTGTGAGCCTCACAGGACATACTCGGAGCAGAGCTTCTCTCTCTTCCACCTCCTACCTCACCTTTCCCGAGGAAAGGCCCCCTAGAGCATAGGGTTACTCAGGCTCCGGCTCCTTTTTCAGTACAGGCACTGAACAGTGCAAAAGACAGTGAAGCCTGTTCTCAGGAAACTCAGACAGGTTTGCAAATGAGTTGCAAACCTTGACCCTGGCTTCTGATCTCTCCTGGTGAGAGGCTCAGTTTATCTTGGACGCTTGCTGTATCCCAGACTCCTGTGACTGGACAGACTTTCTGTGTTTGACAATCACAATATGAAAGAAGACAAAAGGAGAGGAGCTGAGGGAGGAAAAAAAAAAAGACAGTCCAACATTCAGAGTTGGCGGTGCTTTAAGCACACCTAAGTCATCCAAGAAAAACCCAGTGTACTTCTGGGAAGAGTTTCTCTTTAAACACAAAGAAACTGGATGCTGGGCATGCGACTGCACCAGTCCATAACATGAGCCCTGTGCTACACGTCAGGTGGCAATATGCCCGATGCATGGCACTGGAGGGTTGACTGTCCCTACTTCCAGAGAGGAGCTGGGCCAGCAAAACCCTCACCTTCTGCTCTGATGAAGAAATGGAAGAGTCTCTGGGTAATCTGTACTGTCTGTCAACAGATATCTCTGTCTTCCATGAGGGACCCCGGATAACAGAAAAAAACAACTCAATTCCTTATAGATAGAAAAGTTTTATCTTTTAATTTATTTCTTACAAAAAAACCCTTTATTTCAGACAAAAATTAAACATAAAATATTGAGAGCTATCCTCTGAGCATGAGGAAGGAAAGAGAGGAATGACTCCCCTGTGGCTCGGCCAACAGACTGGAGGGGGGTATGGTAATTCTCTTCTTCACCCCTTTGGTGGGAAATTTTAGAAAGTGCAAGATCTGATGGTGAAACACATTTATCAAAGAATCTTGGCCTCAAGTCATTCCCAGAAGAGGAATGGAACTGGGCAGCAGCTTGGCCAGAAACTAGCCACAGGCTCAAATCCTAAGTACCAGCTACCTACTCTAGTTCCTCCTTCTTGGGACCAAGAGCAGATTGGGGAGTGGCTTGCAGGAAGAACCTCTCAGACCCCAGAAAGGGAGAAAATCCCTCTTCCCCTTGTGTAAATCATCTCTGTTCTCTGGAGGGCAGTGAGTCTTGGGGTCTGTCAGGTGGAGATACTGACGTAAGAGGCCAGGGAAGCCCAGTATTTCTGGACTCCACAATGGCTCTCCTGTCTCTCAGTAAGCTCTCATGGCTACCTTATGACCCTTTGTTTTTATTGCCTTCCATTTCCCTAGGGTAGATGGTACATAGGTGGGGTTTCCTGGTTTGGAATTTCTCAGATAAGGGCCTTCCCAACTAGGGTGGTCTGGAGCCCTCATCACTGCTGGGCCTGAGAAGGTATCACAGGATGCCATTGGTGAGGAGCTGGAAGCCACGGACTGTGCAGTATGTTCCAAAAAGATGGCCGCTAACACTTGGAAACAGAGGACAGTAGCAAAAGAGACAAATGAGGGCGATGGTTCACCTTTTTCCTTCTCTGAAGAGCCAAGAGTCATGGTTCCAAACTTTCGATTTAGAACTTGTCAAATGCATTCATTTTTTTTTTTTTTTAGGATTTTTTTTAAATCTTTATTGGTACATTAAATATACACATCATGATTGCACTCCATAATGGGGATTTGTACCAGTATAAGACACAACTTAATTCTCATTTTTTCCCATAGCCCTATTAAAAACATGAAAATGTTATGCTCTGCCTTCAAGAGAGTGGTTAGGATACACATGAGAGGCAGTAATCTGTAACACAACATGTGTCACGTATAATGTGAACTCTTGCTGCATAAGGCCAGTAAACTGAGGGAGAGCAGGGCTTAGCAGTAGACTGCATTCACCAAGGCCACAACTGATTGCAAGGACCGCCTACACTATAGGTTTGGTTTATAAATTTAGAGAAATTCTATTTGTACATATCCCTTAGCAATTTGCTTTTTCTCCACTCAGTCTTATTTTGAAATTTGTTGTATCAATTTACATGTAATTCCTTCAAGTGAAGTTTTATATGACATTTAAAGAATTATATCTGTTTTTAATTATTATTATTACAAATAGCACTGCTGGGAACATGTTCTGGGGCAAGATTTCTTGGCCTCAGCACTACTGGCATTTTGGTCTGGATAGTTCTTTGTTGTGGGTGTTCCTGCCTTGTAGGGTGTTCACCAACATCCACTCTGGTAATAAGCAGAACTGCCACAGAATCACTCATTTGAGTATCATTACTCTAGATACACACCTGGGAACAGAACTGTGGAAAGGCTGAGTGCACAAAATTACTGTTCCCCAATATTTCCCATTTTCTAATGTGCCAGTTCATACCATTGTCAAATCATAAAGGTTTCTATTCCTCCACAGCTTCAGCAAATACTCATGCTAATTTATAAATTTCTCCTGGTTAACCTTAATTCTTCCTTCCTTCTTTTTCTATTGTTTTCTTTCCTTGCTTGGTTGCAGTATTGGAGACTGAACCCAGAGCCTTCGTACTGTACTATATCCATAGTCCTTTTCTTATTTTTTGAAGCAGAGTTTCACTAGGTTGGCTAGGCTGGGCTCAAACTTGCCATCTTCCTGTCAATCCCCCAGTCTAGTCGCTTTAATTATTTGCTCTATTGCTGATTTTCCAGTGAAGTCAATTATTTCATTTTATTGACCTTTTCGGTATACATATTTTTGTCCAGGCTTATGTTATTTTCCTTACCTATTAGTGTTATCTTCTTTAAAATTTGCTGGATTCAAGTACAAATAAATTCACTTAGCCACCAACTATTGTTTTACATGTCTATGGTCCTGAAACCATGCGAGGTGCTAGTGATAAAACAATGACATGAACAGACAAAAATCCCTGCCTTTGTGTAACTTATGGTCTAGTGAGGGGAACATAAATGGTAAGTAACATAGGCAAGGAAACTGTTTGCATATTAAAATGTGATAATAGCTACAGAGAGTGACTGAATACACCAAGTATCACAGCTTCTCTCCGCAGAACATTGCAGAAGGCTCATTGTCCTTATTGTCCCCGTAAGCTCACGTGGCTGACAGGGAGCTACAGCCCCTGCAACTCCCGCTAATGCACTGCATGTCAGAAGACCAGGTAAAGATCAAATGTGTAACCTTCACACCATCAGAAGGTTCAAAAATTGTAGCCAAGCCAGCCCTAGTCGATGATTGTCTGTAATCTATTTTTGGTCATAAGACTGGACACAATTTTTCCTAAGTGTAAGTAAGGCTTGACATTCATGTATTTTGTCATCAGAGTGTTGAAATTAGAATCTTTTATACTTTGGGATTTTGATGATTTAAGAAGTCCTTCCACACTCTGTTGTCATAAAGATGTTCTTCGATGTTTTCTAAACATTTCACTCACCACATGTGACTCTCTTTTCAATATGTTTCCAGTCAACTTTGAATTTGCTTTGTGACTGGGATATGGTAGGAATCCAATTCATTTTTCTCTATTGGGCTAGAAAAATTTATTCAACATGGCATACTCTCCCATTTGATTTCTTTAACGTCACCTGTGTCATTACAAATATTTATAAAAGGAGGAGTATAGTCTTGTTTGCTCTCTTTTCTGTTTTGTTTGTCTACACAATGTTTATTTCCGTAATAGCACCACATGGCTTTAACAAACTAAAACTTTATAGTTAATTCAAATCTCTGGTAATATGAGTTTCCTATTTTTAATTTTCTTTGAAATCATGTTTATTTTTAGCCTGCTGTTCTCCACATGAATTTTTGAATCATCGCATTAATTACTATAAATAAATA
>PVIR01023640.1:0-26846 GCA_004026965.1 Petromus typicus | reverse complement strand
CCTAACCTGTTTTGCAGAAGGTGTAGAGTGTCTGTTTTAATATTTAGGTCTCTTATCCACTTTGATTTTAGCTTGGTACACGGTGAAAGAGTTAGATCTAGTTTTAGTTTTTGGCAACTTAAAGCCTAGTTTTTCCAGCATCATTTGTTAAAGAGGCTATCTTTCCTCCACTGAGGATTTCTGGCTCCTTTGCCAAAGATGAGGTGGCTCAGTGTATCTGGAGTAGTTTCTGGATCTTCTAGTCTACTCCATTGATCCTCGGGTCTGTTACTTTTCCAGTACCATGCAGTTTTTATCACGGTGACTTTATAGTATAATTTCAGGTTCAGAGTTGTGATATCCCCCACCATGTCCCTGTTGCTTATAATTGCTTGGCTATTCTAGGTCTTTTGTGGTTCCAGATGAAAGTTTGAATTTTTTTCTCTAGATCTGTGAAATATGCTTTTGGGATTTGAATTGGGATTGCATTGAATGTGTAGAGTAGTTTTGGGAGTATAGCCATTTTGACAATATTGGTTCTTCCTACCCAGGAGCAAGGTATGTCTTTCCATTTTTGGATATCATCTTCTATCTCCTTTTTCAGAGTGCTATAATTTTCAGAGTAGAGATCTTTCACCTCCTTTGTTAGATTGATTCCTAGGTATTCTATTTTTTGGGGTGCTATTGTGAAAGGGACTAACTCTCCAATTTCTGTCTCAGTGGGTCTACTGTTTGTGTATACGAAGGCTATTGATTTTTGAACATTTACCTTGTAACCAGCTACGCGGCTAAAATTGGCGATTAGGTCCAGCAGTTTTTTAACTGAGTTTTTAGGATCCTCTACATAGAGTATCATGTCATCAGCAAATAATGACAATTTAACTTCTTCTTTTCCAATCTTTATTCCTTTTATTTCTTTCTCTTGCCTAATTGCTATGGCTAATATTTCCAGAACTACATTGAACAGAAGTGGTGAGAGAGGACACCCTTGTCATATTCCTGATCTTAGTGTGAAAGGTTTCAATTTTTGACCATTTAGTATGATACTGGCTGAAGGTTTCTCATAGCTTTTATTAGTTTGAGATATAGACCATCTATTCCGATCTTCTGTAGAGTTTTGAACATAAATGGGTGTTGTATTTTGTCAAACGCTTTTTCCGCATCAATTGAGATAACCATATGTTTTTTGTCCTTAAGCCTGTTAATATAGTGTATAACATTGATTGATTTACGTACGTTGAACCATTCTTGCATCCCTGGGATGAATCCAGCTTGGTCAGAGTATGTAATCTTTTTGATAATTTTCTGTATTCTGTTTGCCAGGATCTTATTGAGGATTTTGGCATCGATATTCATTAGAGATATTTGCCTGTAGTTCTCTTTTTTAGTTGGGTCTTTCTCTGCTTTTGGAATCAGGGTAATGGTTGCTTCCAGGAATGAATTTGGGAGCACTGCTTCCCTTTCAATTTCATTGAAGAGTTTCAGAAGTAGAGGCACTAACTCTTTTTTCAAAGTTTTATAGAATTCAACAGTAAAACTGTCAGGTTCAGGGCTTTTCTTTGTTGGCAAGTTTTGAATTACATTTTCAATTTCACAGATTGTTATTGGGGCATTTAACATTTCTACATCTTCTTTATTCAGCTTTAGGAGTTCATATGTGTCTAGAAATCTATCCATTTCTTCTGCATTTTTCGTTTTATTGAAGTACAAATTTTCAATGTAGATGTTTATTATCCTCTGGACATCCTCTGGGTCGGTAGTAATTTCTCCGTTCTCATTCCTCATAGCATAAATATGAGCCTTTTCCTTTCTTTGTTTAATGAGGTTGGCTAAGGGTCTATCAATTTTGTTTACCTCTCAAAGAACCAACTTCTCGATTCATTGATTTTTTGAACCATTCTCTTGGTTTCTATTGCATTAATTTCTGCCCTGATCCTTATAATTTCTTGCCTAGTGTGAACTTTGGGTTTGTTTTGCTCTTCTCTTTCTAGTCACTTGAGGTTCAGCATTAAGTTGTTTATTTGAACTTGCTCTGTTTTCTGGATGTAGGCTTTCACTGCTATGAATTTTCCTCGTAGAACTGCTTTCATTGTGTCCCATAAATTTCTGTATGTTGTACTGGGGTTATCGTTTAGTTGTAAGAACTGCTCAATTTCTTCTCTAATTTCTTCTGTGACCCATTGTTTGGTCAGCAGAGCGTTGTTCAGTTTCCATGTGTTTGTGAAGTTCCTGGGCTTTCCTTTGCTATTCAGCTCCAATTTCAGGGCACTATGGTCTGACAGTATACAAGGGATAACTTCATTCCCTTTATATTTGCTTAAACCTGTTCTATGAACGAGCACATGGTCTATTTTGGAGAATGATCCATGAGCAGCTGAGAAGAATGTATATTCTGGCTTTGTGGGGTGAAATACTCTGTAGGCATCTATTAAGTCCATTTGCTGAAGAGTCTGGTTGAGCTCAAGGATTTCCTTGGTGACTTTTTGTCCAGTCAATATGTCTCTTTGTGACAGTGGCATATTGAGGTCCCCTACTATTATTGTATTGGAGTTTATCTGGTTTTTCAAGACTGTTAATATTTGTTTTATATACTTGGGTGCATTAGAATTTGGAGCATAGATATTTAAGATTGTGATTTCTGTCTCTTGAATTTTTCCCTGAACTAAAAGATAGTGTCTATCTTTATCTCTCTTTATCAGCTTTGGCTTGAAGTCTATTTTGTCTGCAAATAAAATCACCACTCCTGCTTTCTTGCTGTTTCCTGTTGCATGGAGTATGGTTTTCCATCCCTCTACTTTTAGTCCGAGGGGTCTTTCTGAATTAGGTGTGTTTCTTGTATACAGCAGATTGTAGGATCTTGCTTTTTGATCCACTCTGCCAGTCTGTATCTCTTAATTGGCGCGTTGAGTCCATTGACATTAATCATTATGACTGATATGGGTAAATTTAGTGCTGCCATGTTTTCCTGTTCTTGGCTGTGTTATTCTACTTTTGCCCTTTCCCCATCAGTTTCTGGTTTGGTCCCATGGGTTGACTCGGTTAGGTCTCATGGCTTTGTAACTTTCCTTATTTTTCTCCAAGATATTCTTTAAAATGTTTTGGAGCACAGGTTTCATACTTGTGAAATTTTTCAGGTGTTTTTGTCATGAAAGTATCTTATTTCCCCATCAATTTTGAAGGATAGTTTTGCAGGATACATCAGTCTGGGTTGGAAGTTGTTTTCCTTTAAGGCTTAAAACACTTCACTCCAGGCTCTTCTTGCATTGAGTGTTTGAGTTGAGAAGTCCGCTGTGATCCTGACAGGCTTCCCTTGGAATGTAACTGTTTTCTTTTCTCTGGCTGCTTTCAGTATTTCATTCTTTTTTTGGATATCTGGGACTTTGATGATGATATGCCTAGGTGTAGATTTTTTCATGTCACGGGCATGTGGTGTTCTGTATGCTTCATATATTTGTATGTCCAATTATTTACCTTTTTCTGTGAAGTTTTCTGCCATTATCTCTGTGAAGAGCTTTTTGATGTCTTTAGCATTGTCTCCTGCTTCCTCATTGACTCCAATCAATCTTATGTTATTCTTCTTTGAATCATCTAGGAGCTGTTGGATTGACTTTTCATTATTGCTTGCTTTTTTCCATAGATTATGCCTTTCCAGTTCATTGGTTGAGATCCTGTCTTCTAGGTCTGAAATTTGATCTTCTGCCAAATTCATTCTGTTGCACAAACTTTCATTTTCTTTCTTAATTTCCTGGACTTCTGCTTGTAGGTGTTTAAAAGGTTCCATTGCTTTTGCTATCTTGGATTCTATCAACTCCATGATTTCCTCTTTAGTTTTATTAATCATCATGTTGACACTATCCAATATCTCTGCTTTCATCTCAGAGATCAGTTCTGATTTACATTTTACTAGATCTGCTTTGGTTACCATTTCCAAGGGCCCTGGAGACTGGGCTTCAAACTTCTCTATTTCCCTTCCGCCTGTGTTACCTGGTGGTTAGGATCTTTGTATCTGAGACTTTGAGTGTTTCCTCATCTCTGACCTGCCCTGTTTTCTGGCGCTGTTTGTTGCAAGTCACTTTCCTCCTAATAGTCAGAAACCTTAAAATAGCAGTTTCCTGGGTTGTTTTTCACAGTCTATTGGGACCTAAAGAAAAAAACCCTAGTTCTGGCACACCATATGAGGCACTCAATCAATAGAGTCAGAACACCTTCTCCTGTCTGCTTTAGAGGCAGGAAGGCTCTGGCTCCTGAACTGCTCCATATGCACTGCCTGAGGTTCCAATGGGCTCATCTGCTCACCAATACAGAGTCTCTGGGCTCACTTGTGCAGTTGGCCTAGAGGCCAGTATGCTGTAGGCCCTGTGCAGCTGCAATGGTAGGGTCTGTTGTTCCAACAGGTCCACCTACTCACCAATACAAGCTGACTGGATGTGCTTCTGTAGTTGCTGTGGAGAAAGCCAGACTCTGACCTGCTAACCTCAGTCCCTGGGCGCTGTTCCGGCGTGGGCCTGGAAGCCAGTAAACTCTAACCCTGGGCCAGATTCGGTGATGCAGACTCAGTGCCACAGTCGCCATTTCCCAAGCCACCCGCTGCTAAACTCAGTCCCTGGGTGCTCCTCCGGCATGGGCCTGGAGGCCAGTAAGCTCCAACCCTGGCGCAGATTTGGTGGCACAGTCACCGTTTCCCAAGCCGCCCACTGGTAAACTCAGTCCCTGGGTGCTCTGCCTTCTATTTTCTTTACTCAACAAAGATGCAATCAAGAAAATATTAAAGTGGTAGAAACACACTGCACGTGATTTTAGCCAAAAGGCCAAGAAACAATAAAAAAATATTGAATAACTGAGTAAACATGCACGGTCCAAATATATGTATACTTTTAAAGCAGTAGTTCTCAAACTTTATCACAAAACAGAACATGTGAAAGTCATGGTAATAACTATGAAGAGTGAATTATTCACATATTTAATAATACATGAGCTTGAATCAACTAAAAGTAATTATAAACTTTATGCATTTCATATGAAAATCTTAGAAATATAAACAATCAAATAATTGAATAATTCTTCAGATAGAAATTCCATCAATATATTTTGATACTTGGACACTTTATCAGACTCCACAATTATTTGGTATTGTCTTGTTATAGAAGCTTTCTGGAGGAAAAAGTTTTACATAATACAGTAATATCAAATATAAAATTGGAGAAAGATTGGTCAAATTCAACTAAGCAATGGAACCAACACTTCTCCCAAGTTTTCAGTCTATTCTTGTTTAATTTGAACATCATTATTCCAAAATCTAGATCATAGTTTGTTGATGAAATGATAAATATTACAATCAAATGCATTTCAATATAATTACAGTTCTTACAATAAAGAAACAAATGATTTATTGATATGCTTTTTAGCAAACAAGTATTCTGAAACTTTTTCTTATATATTTGAATACATCTATGATGTTTTATAGATCTTCATCAATTTATTTGACAGTATCATCTCCTCAGCTGACATGATAATTCTTCTTTCTATTTTGGATATTTGAAAGTGTTAGGATTAATATTTCTGAAAGGTTTCTCTTCTTCCTTCGTTTCTTCAGTCTATCTATTCTGATGTGAATTTATAGGTAATTTTCCCTCGACTGTTTTATACATATATATCTTTTTTTGAGAAACAGAAGAATATTTTATACTTTTTAAGGTTTTAGAGTATTTGATTTTTAAATTTTTCATGAGTACATGTTGGAAATATATAATAATTGCATTAATCATAGAGAGTTGACTTCAAAATAACAAATCTTAATTATTTTTTTCATCCTCTTTCTTCCCTCCCTACTATTTTTTGGCCCCTTTTTCCTTTTGTAAAAGGCCAATTTGTCTGTTTCCTGTTATCTGTCTTTTAATTTCTTCTTTGCTTTATTGATAATTTCTATTTTTCCTATAAGAGAAACCATGTGATATTTAAGTTTGTGTGTCTCATTTATTTCACTTGTTATATTTTATATTTTTCTAATTTACAGTGTTGGTACAAAATTTAAAATATTTACTCTTAAAATTATACTATTACATTTTGTTCATATTATTGCCTCTTTTAATCTTTACTTAATGAAGCAAAATGCAACGCTTGAGTGTACAGGTAAAATTGTTTTCACAGATTTTTTTTTTCAAATTGTGTATGATTATCTTTGGGTGAAAGCAATGATTATACACTGTCATTCATCATTTTTAACATATGCTGATATACAGCACCAAATAATCCAAATGACCAAAAATAATCCAAATGAGAAATATTATTATTCCCAACTTGCTAGATTTCTAAAATGTGACCTCGTATTCTCTAAAATTAAACAGTGAATTCCAGAAACAATGATGATTAAGAGTATGAAAATGTATTGAGAGAAACATAGCTTCTAAGAGAGACGAAGGAGGACCTTGAAAGAGGTTTGCTCACCCTCCCTGCTTTTCCAAGGGGTTTTCTAGGGCAAAGCCATGAGGTGAGGCAAAATCGGAGAAAACTGTAAGATCCAATGGAAAATCACAAGGAGGCCAAGAGGTGAGACAAAGTCATGATCAACCAGTAAGATCGCAAGTACAGTCACCCAGATAATACTGATTAAATGTGGATCGAATTGGAAATCAGTCAAGTAAGTAGCAAGAAATTTCTGCAAAGGAAATGGGCTAGGAAGAATAATGCCTGTTTAGAATATCAGTCACTGCTATTTATCCCCTGTGAGTGCATCCCTCTGCTCTTTCTCTGATGACAACCAAGTGAATGTGCCTCATTTGTTTTCTATACTGAGGGCCCAGCCTTGTTTAATTGCCTTATGATAATTTCTGATGTAGCTATCTGCAATAATACCAGGAACCATTATAATCACTTTTCAAACAGTTTCATTTAATTCTCAAAACAATTATTCTCTGGATATTGATAGGCATGATTTCTTTTTAACAGTTGAGAAAGTTGAAACTGAAAGAATTCTAATTTCTTGCTGAGGTCAAATGGCTCCTAATTGGAGATGAGCTCGAGTTAACCTGATTCCAAGACTGAGCTCTTGACTGTCCTGTGCGTGTAACCCTAACACCCTACCACATCAGATAAATGTGTATGACTGGAGCTCGGGGAAAATACAACATTCTGATGAATTCAAATTAGAATGGGACTACATTCTAGATACCTATCAGCAATCATGGATAACCACATTTTCAAATACATTAGTGTCGATATATTTTTAAAATATGTGTGTGCTTTTTGTTTGATATACAGGTAAGTAGTGACTAAACAAATAAAATATTTGAGTGACTTGAATTTTAGATCAAAATACACAGTTGTTTTACTTGTATTCTACCAATTCCTATTCTAATTCTTCAAAATTGGAAAGGAAAAAAATATCTGGGGCAGTCTAACTATAATGTTGCATGTATTGGTTCTCAGCTTAGATGAATTTTGCCCCTAGTTACCTGGCCAATTAACTTTAGATCTTTTTCATCAGGATTCTTTGTTTTAGGAAGAAGGAATCAGATTTTTTTTCATGTTTTGAGGAATGTAATATTACATTTTTCAGTATTCATAGAAATAAAGATTATATCCCTCATTTAAAAACTGATAATAATTATTTGCAGTGAGAAATCTACCTTCTCCCCCATCCCCTTCTCTTCTTCATTTCTATGTTCATTCTACCATGTTCACCCCAGCTGCAGAAGAATGTGCTCTGACCCTGAACTCAACACATCTCCATGGCATTCGCTGCTTGAAAAATCCCTGTTCTCTGTGAGGTAAGGTTATTCATCCTTATACAATCTCCAGAGTCCTACGTACCTCTAAATCTCCTACCCAAAAGGATAAAGAAACTTTCTGTGGCCTCTTCTAGGGCAGAAGCTAGCATGTAATGAGCGAGAGGCAAATGATTTATGGAATTGTCAACTGCATTAAAAATGAATTAGAGTCTGATCTACCTGTCAAGAGGCCTTTTCTCTCTCAGAAAATGCAGAGCTCCTTGTTTAAATTTCAAACAGCTACTCCCCTTGTGGCTATAATTGGGTTGGACCAGCCATAGCCAAATGAGCATATGTAGACAATAGATGCCAAATAATGCGATTTTATCGAAATATGCATGTGGCTTTTTTGTTGGCGGTAGAGTATATTGCTGTCCCACCATATATACTTAGTTCAAAAATGCAGCATAAAGCAAAATCCAGATCTCATCTGCCAGGCAAAATAGCTATAAAGTAGAAAAATCAGCTTTCTAATGAATCCATCGAGAGTTACTGAGTTATTTTTTAATGTAAGGGCAAATAAACTTGTGAGCAGAGTGGCATAACCATGTAGTATTCTTTTAATTTATAGCTAAACCAAATCCAAATCCTGGTTTTAGCTAAATGAGAGTGTTCCCAGAAGAGAGAATGATTAGACAGTACAAGTAGGCTTATGCTGACCTTTCTCCAAAAGCTGGCTCCAGTGTAAGGGGACTCGAATTCCACTCTCAAGACAAGTAAACATTTCTTCTCGTATCATGAGACTCACTGAACAGCTTGGCTGGATTTTTATGTTTTCTTTAGCACATGTTCACAATAACAAGAGGGTTGCTCTTCCATACTCCGGTCTGAAGGAGTGTAGAATAAGGCCTAGCACCTGCTATTTCTTCTTTGCAGGCCAATATCTTCTGGCTCAACACTAGAATTTCCATTTTGTGAAACATTTTTCCCCTACAGTATCCTTCTGCAGAGTAGGACAGATGTAGCAATATGGCCTACAATCCCACTATTGTCTGGTGTGAACTGAATTATCTTGGCCATTAGTTTGATGCATCTAATTCAGGAAGGGAATATTTTTTGCTCTATTTACCACATAGGTTAATGTGATAACTTTATTATTATTATTATTATTATTATTATATCATCCAAGTTGTTTAGATAATTATAAATAAATCAGTTGAAGGCATCCTAAAAATCTCTTGACAGTTTTCAGTCTTGGAGTTAAAGACTTCAGTTTGTACTCCAATTCTACCTCTATACAACTCTGTACCTCAAGAAAAAAAAATAGTTAAATTTGATCCTTGGTACCACAAAAAAATAAAACTTAAGCTTTTGAATATAATTTCACTTTGTCTAGACAAAGAGGAGCAAAGTTTTTTACTCAGAATTATCAATTAGATTAAATGAAGAAAAGAGTGTGGCATCTGGAACTTACAGCAGCTTAGTAAACACAAGCAACATCTAGACTAGAGAACATAAGTTTTATGGCTTAGTAGTAATGTCATTAACAATGATGATAATGGCACATAGATTTTTCATTCACTCTTTCCAGCTAAGAGCCCAGAAATATGATAATGTGGCATACTGCACATAGTAATCTGAATCACACTGACAAAACTGCAGAACTATGAAAGAACTCTGATCTTCCTCTCCTTTCCTCTAAAGACCTAGTGTGACAAGCACCATGCCCTAACCTAGGGGGAAGAAAGGTCACTCGGGGTCAAAGAAAAATCAGAATGAACAAGTTTTGCTATAGTCCTCTAAAGTTATTACCATTAGATCATATCCTTTGTACTCTTAATCACATTTTTTTCTTTTTAAAACTATTCATAAGATATAATTTTGCTGGGCCCCGGAATCTTCATTTGTGAAAGTTTCTATGTGCTGTCCAACTGCAGGTAAATAAGTGTATTATACTTTTCTATTGTTAAACTTTTTTATTTTTTATTTTATTTTTTTTTAAGGTTTTTTGAGACAGGGTCTCGCTTTGTGGTTCAGGCTGGCCCTGAGCTCAGCCTTAAACTCACATTACAGCAATCCTCCCGCCTCTGCCTCCTGAGTGCTGGGATTACAGGCGTGAGCCACCACGCCCGGCATTGTGGTGTGTGGTACTGGTTGCTGCTGGGCTGAGTCTCCAGGCTCATTATTGTTATGTGGTTGCCTCAGATCGAACCTGGGTCCTTGCGCTTGCAAGACAGGCACCAGAACCACTGAGCTGTATCCCCGGCCCTTTTATTTTTGGTTTTAAGAGGCTCATCCTGGATCCTTGATGAGGGAGGGAGAGTTAACACCTTCCCTCGCCATCAATACCGAGCACAGAAAACTAGTGTAAGCGCTGACTGTGTCATGTTCTCAATGCCTTAGCAGCCCTTGCGGCACTTTCTCTCACTACAGTTTTCCTTTGCAAACAATTTTTTATCAATATTCTCTACAGAAGAGAGTACTTTCCAAATCAAAAATCAGAATACAGGAAGAGATGGTGGACCGTTTAATATGATGAACTTGAAGTTAAAAGCCCTTTAAGAAAATTTAGTTTTAAGAAAGTTGCTCTTTCTATTATACGTTTTTAACATCAAAAAAGCAAACTTTGAAAAATTTACACCACTGATTATTAAAGAAATAGACTCTAGTAGTTGAATCATCTTTCTGGTAGATATACTTTTGCATAGAATAAATTTTCTGAAAGCCCAGTTGTCTTCTATTCTGAATCTCTTTTAATCTTTTCATCAGAAGATAAATGGTTACTGTTGCTAATAACCAAAGTTTCCAGTAGCATTTGGATGGCTACTTAAAGAAAAGCAGTGTTATAATATTTGCTTCTTTCTTTGGTCTAGTAAGTTTCTTCTACATTATCACACATGATTTTTTTTTTTTTTTTTGAAACAGGGTCTCACTTTGTAGTTCAGGCTGGCCTTGAGCTCAGCCTCAAACTCACATCATAGCAATCCTCCTGCCTCTGCCTCCCAAGTGCTGGGATTACAGGCGTGAGCCACCACATCTGGCAGTGTGGTATGTGGTACTGATTGCTGCTGGGCGTGAGTCTCCACACCCAGTATGGTATGTGGTGACCGAGGATCGAACCCGGGTCCTTGCACTTGCAAGATAGGCGCCGGAACCACTGAGCTAAATCCCCGGCCCACACATGATAACTTTGACCATTTCCAATAAAATGGTGTGGGAGATATGGGAACTTTGCCCTATGACTTAAAGTTCATAGTAAAATAATGGAGTAAATTAGACAAGTCACTGTTTTCTGTCACTTTTGATTCTAACTAATCAGAAGCTTTGTTTTGAGCAGTTTGCTTCTATTTCAGTATTGGTCTCCAGGCTAATTTTCCCCAGTACACAAGTCACCACTTTTTGTCAATGAAGGAGGAAGGTAGGAGCAAAGTGGGGAGAAAGGAGAAGAAACAAAAACCATGAACTACCACCTCTACAGGACAGGACAAATGTGTTCAATGTATAAAATAATAGAACCCAAGGGTCAAAAGATCTTAAAGGCCCACAGTTTGATCTCTCACTCACTGAAGCAGCCATTGCTAGAGCCTGATGCCCACACAACTTCATCTTGAGTGTTTTCAGTGATTCCGAAATAAGTATATGTCCCTTTGTTGTTAGAAATGTCTTTCTTAAATTTAAACTAGGGCCATTTTCATAGTACCTTCAGTCTTTGGAAATTAATTCATGATATCCCTTTATGTGGCAGTCCTTCAATTGTATCCATATTCCATTACCTTTCTTTCTTCCCTCCTGGTGAAAGACTATCAGTGCTTTGACAGCTCTTGGTATCATTGCCCCTTCTTCTAAGTCACAAGGTAACTGTTTCTTATTGTTGCCTATATTGAACCTATGCTTTTAAATATGCTATCATAAAACTAACTGGTTTTTTTCTGATTATATAAGAAATATATGTTTATTGTGATGAAACATTCATAATCCTACCTTTGAGAGAACCACTATTTATATTTTCATGTGCTTCCTTTCGTTGTTATATATTGTGTATCATTTTTTAAAATGAATTATGTAAATAATATTGCATCTTGTTTTATTCCTGATGTGTGGCTTGAACAGTTTTCTGTGTCTCTTTAAGAAGATGTCTTCAGGGGCCATGGATTTAGCTCAGCAGTTCCAGTATCTGCCTGGTAAACACAAGGTCCTGAGTTCAATGCCTGGTAACCACATACCACAACACCAGGTGTGGTGACTCATGCCTGTAAGCCCAGCACTCAATAACTACAGTAGTAGTTAGTAGTAACAAGGTAGTAACTAGTTGTAGTAACAAGGCTGGGCATGGTAGCTCACACCTGTAATACCAACTTTCAGGAGCAGAAGCAGGAGAACTGCTGTGAGTTTGAGGCTTGCCTGGGCTACATAGTAAGTGCAGGGCCAGACTGAACTACAAAGTGAGACCCTGTTTCAAAAAAATATATATATATATCTCCAGCTGTCTATCCTAAATGTAATATTCTATATTTAATCATAAAAATATCTTCCTGACCCCATCACCTTAAGTACCGCAGAGAATCTTTCTGAAGTACTTAGTCAACATCAAGAAGATGGCTTCAAAGACCTGAAGCGCTTGCTAGGTAATCATTGACAACAACACACTTTAGGTACAATAGAAAGCAACGGTTCTTATTTTGAAAGGTGGCTTGAACTGAAAACACTTCTGCCTTGTTGACTAAGTCTTCCTTCTTGAAAAGACACTTCTCTCAAGTAGATAAAGAAGTTCACAACCTCTATTCATCAGACATTTAATCGTTGTCGTCTCATGATGACAAAATGTATGCCATTAGCACAAGGAGACTCCCCTGATGACAGAGGTGGAACCTCCAGTGAAAGGAGCGCAGCGAAGGTGAGGGAGCACGGGGCTTTGTAACCATAGTTACTTTAAGTCCAAGATTATAAACGTGTTATTTCCATTATGAAAGATGCATTAACATTCCTTTGTGTCTCCCCTTGGACACCTTGTTATCCTGGCTAGCCTGTTGACTTACTTATCTTTTAAGAGATGGCTCAGTTTAGTTAACACTTAAACATTAACCTTGAAGATACACCTGGAAAGGTGGGGAGAGAGTGGAGCAGAGCGTGGAACTCTTTGAAAACAAGAATCATCTTAATGAAACATTCCAATTCTGAGACAAACATTTTAAAAAATGCTCTTCCAAAATTTGCTCCTGGTGTCTCAGAGAATTCTGGAAATGGCCTCTTATGCCCTCACGCAAGCACTTCAAGATACAAAGGATGAAATGGAACTTATGTTGAAAAACTATCCTTAAAATAATGACTGCAGTCTACTCTGCATCTCATCATCCATCTAGTTGTAGCAGATATTTTCTTGCAAATGGTAAAAAGTATTCACTGCAAACCACTGGAATGATTTCATATTTTCATAACAATGAGGGAGGCTGTCATGTTAGGACTAGGCTGTCACCACATTTTGGGAAACAACTACCCTAGGATTTTTTTTTTTTTTCTGTTGCAGCAAATATCCTGACAACCACAGAATTTTATTACTTGCATTGAGAGGCTGTTAAACTATTATGCTTTTGTAGGAGCACTCTCTTATTTCTACTTATGTGTGGCTTTATGAAGAGAGTATCTCAATATGAGTTTTACCCTGTTGTTTATAATAAATTTTTAGGGTAAGTACATTTCAAACTGATTTCCCCCAAACCCTTCAAATTTCACTATTAGCTCTTTCTCAACCACTTTTCTGAACTGTTTCTCTGCCTTTAAGAGAAAATTTAACTCTCACTTAGAGCAGAACTGTATCACTCAGTATAGATGATGTCCTCAAGTTTGATTTTCCCACTTACTTAACTCTTTATGTATCACACAGACTTTAACATAACAGACTTCCCCGAGAAACTTACTGTTATTTAAGGTAAATTAACCAGCCTACAACCTACCATCTAATCACATTTATACCCTGGTAGAACCTAAATCTGTTCTTAGAGCTCAGAACACTTTCCACATGGTTCTCCATGAATGTTTGCTGAATGAATAGCAACTATATACTGCACACTCTGTTAGCTTTCTTCAAACATGAGCTTTTTCATGATATCATCCATCCTATTAGCTGTATCTGGGAAATGAGATGTGGAACCCTGTATTTTGGAAAGCAAAATCTAGACTATCAAACTTGATTATGTCTAAGGTTAATATCATAACTTGAAGAAAGTTCAGATCTACATAAACATAAACCAAGGGCAGTGTTGGATCACAAGAAAGGGCATAAAATCCTTCACATGACACTGGAAGAGATTAAAACATCTTGTGTTCTCACAGTAAGTTTTTCCTTGTAACTGGCAAGAAGTACTTCCCCCCATTTAAAAGACTGAGCAGAGTTTGTCAATTTGACTCTTTCCTCTGAGGATAAAAAAAAAGTATTAAAATTGAAAACAAAAGATTAAATGAAGATTCAGGGGTTAGTGCTTTCTTGAAAATGAAATTTTATGGGAGATATTCCTTTTTATTCTTAGCACTGTCAAAAATAATTTGAATAAATGCCATACATTAATAAGGCCATAAGGAACTATATTATATACCCTCTGATCCTTTAAAGTCTGTGTAAGAAATTTGACAAAGGATTTATTTTCTCATTTTGAAATGTATTTATAATAAAGGCATAACATCAAATAAATACTTGTAAGACAAATACTAAATTGCCATTCTTGAAATGGATAAAGTTAAATTAAACCCAGAGCTTGTAAAACCGCTATTTTGGAAAGAAAACTTAACTTGAAGTCTCATTCTCGAAGCTGTAGTAAAACTTTTTGCTCTAAATTATTTGTGTGTTAACCCAATTTATATTCAGTTTCAATACTGCCTAAAATTAAAAAGTAACATTTAGATTAATTAACATTAAATGTTCCTCACAAGCTTCATCATTCTGTGACACAAAATGCTCAAGATGCTCGGAGAGCTCCAGCTGGCTGCTCTGAAGCTGTGTCCTTCATGGGAAGAGAAGTGCTGGCCTGAAGGGTTGGGATTATGGGAGTTGCTGGAGAAAGAGGCAAATGTTTTGGATTAGAAGAAGAATAAATAAGAACAGTGCATATCAGTTTCCAAGGGTTATCATAGGAAAGTAAGGCAAACTGCATGATTTTTTTAAACCCAGAAATATGATATGTCACCATCCCATAGGCTAATAATCTGAAATTAAGATATTAGCAGGCCATGCCACCTTTGAAACCCGGAGGGGTGACTCCTTCATTGTCTTTTCCTAGTCCTCACAGACTTGCTTGTAACCTTCAGCATTCTTCTTATGTAGATGATTTGCACAGCATCGCCTTGTACCTCTGTCTCTTCACATGGCTGTCTAATTGATCATTTTGGTGCCCAGCTTATTGCAGCATGATCTCATCCTAAGTAATATCTGCAATTATTTCATTTCCAATAAGGTCATATTTTGAGATACTGAAAATTTCAATACAACTTTTTTATTCCTGTCCCTATAATTCAACCCATAAAAAAACTGCTTCTGAGATTGGAAGTTTTTCTCAACCTGTTCTTAACCCACCAAGAAGCCCTTTGGAACATTCTATCTTTCAACTGCTCTTCTTGGAAGTGATAACATCATAAATATGCCCTGGATCTATTTCTGTCATGTTTGGCTTTTAAAATGTCACGAGCCATTGTAATACCTAAGAATCTAGTAGCTTTCTCTCCCCACCTTCAAGGACCAGTAATTCTCTTGAGAATGTAGAACACATGCTGGAAGTGAGTGAAAGAAAGGCTATGGGATCAAAGGAAACCTTCTAATATATGTCATTATCATTTACATGAAGAAAGACTTTTGCTTTGTCTCAGATAAAACATTACAAATATTTTATTTTGTTTTAAAGATCAATTATATGGATTCCAATAATGCAAAAAAGCTAGAAGAAAGGAGTTTAGAATCTGCCAAAACAAAATGGTAAATCCTTGAGAAAATAGGTGTTTATTTTGAATAGAACATTATACAATACATGGATAAATCAAAACAACACAATGTGCTATGAAATATGCAGTTATATATGTCAAATATAAAAATGGAGATAAAACTCATTTGAAATATCCTCTATGTATAATATCCTTATTTTCAGTAAAATGAAATAGTTCCTACAGTTATAAATCCAGAATGTTTTATTTTTTTGTTTTGTTTTGTTTTAGTAGTGAGGATTGAACTCAGGACCTTGTGCTTGCAAGGCAGACACCAGAAACACTGAGCTAAATTCCTGGCCCTGTATCAACTCTCTAGAAACATAATAGTGACATTTAATCATGATGTCTCCTAGTGAATTTTAAATTTTCATTTTTTCAATGGTAATAATTTTGGCTACAGGTTGAATGAATTTTTATCATTATTTATAGATTCAGACTGTGAGAATAAGGGACTATGATAACATTCCGCATAATCTCCACTTTGGTTATTGAAATCAGGGTCAGTTTATTTCAAAGTTGAATGCACAAGAAAGAAGTACTTGTAGAGCAATCATATTACATTGAATAAAAGGGTTATACTCTAAATAATGAGTTTCAGCAAAAAGCACTATACTTTGTTGAAAATAGTAAATCAAGAAGAGACAAGAGAAACACGAAGTAAACAATGGTCTTGAAATTAGACCCAAGTCAAACTTTCTGTTTGTAATAGTGTAAACTGTTTGCAAACAGAAACTGTCTGTTTTTGTGTTTCTGTTTCTGTTTTCTGCTGAAAAATTAACAATAAACAAACCAACAAACAGAAGTTTTTGAAATTACATGTTCGAAGGGTGCATAGTTAATATACAAATCATTGTTTCACAACTAAAATATGAAATTTAAAACAATATTATTTATAAAAGCATCCAAAATATGATATATGTAAGTCTAAATCTAATAAAATATTTACAGAAATAACTGTAGGAGGAAATTTTAAAAATCTAATAAAAAATAAAATAACAAATAAAAGGAGAGATTTTTTTTAATGTTCGTGGGTAAGAAGACAATATTAACATGATATCACCTCTTCCTAATGGGTCTACAGATTCAACATATTCTCAACCACATTCCCAGAAAATCATTACCTGGATGATGAAAAACTGAATAGAAAAGTTTATATTGAGAAATAAAAGACCCAAAACTTCTCAACACGTTAGTCCAAGAGAAAAAAAGTTATTTAACACTACCAGGTATTTTCTCAAGGTATGTTTCAGCACTCCTTGATATTTACCCAAAGAATTAGAAAGTTTGTGTTCACACAAAAGTTGCACATAGACATTTATAGCAGCTTTATTAATAACTGCTAATACTTGGAAACAACCAAGATGTTCTTCATGTGAAAAGAAATACTATGGTATGCACTTCCAATAGAATATCATTGACTACTGAAAACAAGTAAGATATTTGGCCACAAGACATGGAGGAAACATAAACATGAATACTGTAAAAGTAGCCAACCTCAAAGTGAAAAATACTATATGATTTCAATGAGTTATACAAAACAGAATTGATATCTAAGTAGATGAGAATGACTGTAGAAACGCCAGGAATTTTGTTGGTCAGAGGCCAAGATGAGAAAGTCAGTTGTGGGCTTGTTCAACTTGAAATGTCTGCTAGATCTTCAACTGGACAAACAGTACCAGTTTGCCTCCTGGAGACTGAGCACAGGTTCAGGAAAGAAGTTCAGACTGAAATAAGAAGTTGGAGTCATTAGCATGTGAGTGATAGTGCCAGGCATCAGAGTAAATGAAATGAACTAGAGAATATGTGGGTGGAAAAGAACAATGATCTAAGAGCTGATCTTTGATAATTCACAATTTCCTAATTTCCAGTCTTCCTCCACTTTTTTTCTAAATAACCATTTAAGTTTTTGCATGCCAAAACTTAAAATGCAACAGAAATTAAAAGTGCACTGCATTGGCTTATAAAGATAGAAAGTATTTCAAATTAATGTATCCTAGAGCCCATTAACATACCAATTTATATAAAGATATATGATTTATAGCCATGATGACATTATAATAATGAGAAAAAATATACTTTTAAACAGATGGTTTTGGGAAAATTCATTTTATATAGAAAAGTAAAATAAATGTGCTTCCTATATTAACAAATATTAACTCTATATGTATAGTAGATTTCAATGTATAAGGTAAAATACTAAAGAATCTAGAAAATACTCTAGTTGATATCTTTATAATCTATTCTGACAAAACTCTTCCAATAGAAATTAAAAGCATTACTCTATATGGGAAGGGTTGATAAATTGAATGTGTATTAAAATTTATCATTTATGTTCATCAAAATATATGAATAAGAAAGTGAGAAAGCAAAATGCTATGAAATGAAATATCCTTTCAGTACATAATACTGGGAAAGAGCTTATTTTCTTAATATACAAAGAACTGCTTTAAAAAGCAAAAAATTCAAAAGAAAAGAACTGAAACACACACAAATACACACACAAACGGCCACTAAACATATAATATAATAATATTAAAATATTGTATTAAAATAATATAATGATATTAAAATATTAAATGTTTGAAAAGATAACTTATACAGTAATGAGGAAGAGGAAAATAAAGCTACCCACAAAAAAGGATAATTTTTAAAAAATCTTTATTGGTACATTATGAATACACATCATCATCACATTCAACATTGAGAGTTTATACCAGAATAGGACATGACTTGATTCTCATTTTTTCCCTTTCCCCCCACCCTGCAACCCCCACCCCGTATATACATAATCTTTGTTTTCTTTTTTCTTTATTACTATCACATTTTTTCCCTTGTTATTTTCCCATACACGCTCTCCCAAGAAAGGATAATTTTTAAAATGTTGATAGTAGGTATTAGGCACTATTGAAACCGAGTATGGCTATATATACGTTGGAAAAATCTCCTTACTAAAGCTGAACATTTACAGATATTGTGATCTTGTAGCTTTGCTCTTTAGACATATTCCCCAAATACTGCATATCTTTTATTCCAGTAGACATGCAGAAAATGTTCATAACAGTGTAATTTACCATAGTTAAAACTGAAAACAGTCCAGTATCTTTCAGCAGAAGAATGATTACATAACTCATATGATGCACGCAGATGCATGGATGTAATTTAGATTAACACATCTACTTTTATATTCTATAATATATATTCCATTATATACATATTCTATGATATATATTAGATATTCCATAATGTATTCAATAAATTATATCCTCTATCATTTCTATTATATATATTCCATAATGTACTATTTATTCTATAGTATATATTTCTACTACATATATTTTATATATACTATAAGTCTCAATTTAAATATATTTAAAACAGGTATAATTTAATTTTAGCAATGAAGATTTGGATGTATAAAGAAAAGCCATGACACAGTTGCCTCAGTTCAAGGTAATTATAGCTTTTGACAGAGAATGTGACTGAGAAGAAGCAAAGGAGCCTCCTGGTCACAGGTCACATTTTGCTGCATGACACTGATGTTGCCTTGTGACAAATAATTGCAATCTTAAAAGTGAAAAAAGTAAACTTATAAATCAAAAGATGAAATTAAACAAATAATTACTACTTTTTGTTGTATTCTCCTTTGTAAAAGAGCCCCTCTACAGTAGAATCATACTACATTTTTAAAATTTAACACTTAGGGCAACTTTAGAATTACAATAAAATACTATAATAGAACAAAAAAGGACCCTATGAGTACAGTCATATTATACCAGGAAAAAGGATCAGGATGAATAAAATGTTCTCATTTCGCTTGACCATCAGATTGATTAGTATTCTGATAGAACCACTCATGAACCAATGAAGAAACTACTCTGTGATCAGTTATTAAAATCTAGTCATAGCTATTTGCTGTACTTGTCCTACAGTGTAGTTTTCAGGAAGCAGATTAGTTCCAGAGCCTGCTGGAAGGTGAGTTTGGGAAGGGATTGCTCAAGTTTGCCTGGATGTCCAATTCTGTAGTGTAAACCTAGCCTGCATTCTACCTTCTGCACGAAGATGATGCATTCTGTGGGTGTGAACATGTGTACACAGGCTGCAAATGGAATGTGTTGTGGAGAATGATTTATCAGCCATAGAAAATCGCCAAGTACCTACTCAGCAAAAAGGAAATATAAGATTAATGTGAAGAACAAAGACTCTTCTCAGCAGAGTATTTTACATTTACATGAAAAATCACCCTTGACTTACAACTTATTGGAAAATTTAAAAATATTAGGAATGGCACCACGTTGGGCCCTGAAGCTGTTTAATTTCACAACTATCACTCAGTAGGTGTGTGAGGTTATGCAGATCGCTGTTCTTCTCTGAACTTCTGCTGCTTTACCTGTGGAATGAGAAAGTCACACAAGCCGGTCTACGTTTCCTTCCATCCCAGAGTCTGTAATTCTATGATGGAGAGTTTGATTACATCCTAAAATTCCGAGAGATTTTAAAAATAAGCCTCAAGGAAGGAATTGGAAAAAGTTCTTCAGGTTTCTTCAGGACATGAAGGAGAAGCTCAAGTCTGGTTGGATCAAGTACAATGCCTGTATTTCTCCTTGCAAGCCAGGAGACCCCCAAAGGAATTCAAGCACGCTTAATCCCATGAACAGAAACTGGCCTATATCCACCTGGGATCCTCTCGTTGCTCCTCTAGTCCTGACACCTTTGCAGCCAAGAGCTAACCATAAAAAGTAAAAAACCTGTGCCCCACCAATCAGCTACAGCCCCGTTGTCCTATGCGCTCATAGCCACACCCACTCGCTGTGCTCCATATAAGCTTGTGTGATCCTCATTAAAGAGGGAAGCGTTCCCCGGAGTCTGCGTAATGATTGTGTGCTCACCCTCCCCGTCCAGGCCTCCGAACCTGATCCTCGGTTGCTTACCACCCTGACGTCAAGGACAACTACAAGGACACAAGCAGCAGGGCAAGAGCTGGCCAGTGTCGCCGGGAGCTGCTGTTCCAGCTGTTGTGTCAGACTTTCGTGACAAAGAACAGGATTTTTTGCCTTTCTGGGCTTCCTTCTCTTGTCTGTAGGTCAGAGTTGATAATATTCACATCATTTGATTGTGAATGTGAAAAAGATAGGAAATTTTAAAAGCAGTGAATTTTTCAAGTGATCAACCTGGTGCCCGGAACCTGAGCTTCCAAAAATGTTAAATGGTAACTGGGGCTTAAATGATTTGCAAGAAACTATCCAAAGGGAGATATCAGGAGTTTCCCTTTGTCTGCCTTTAGAACGATTAGTGTCTGTTGAATCATTTAGAAAGCCACAATCTCTTCCATTTTTGTCTTAGATATTGTCTTAGATGTGACATTATGTGTTACTGGTAATAATAACGATTGCCATTTACCTATCATCAACCATGTGCCAGACATTGCTTCATAATTACATATAATCTCATAAATGGCAGTGTAAGGTAGGTGTCTTCTTGCTTGAGGTCAAGGCCAGATCATATTTCACAAAACATGAAACACCAAGCACGCACTTTGAACACAGTGAATCCTCATTACACATATTTTTGATTGACTGAAATGCGACATTAGGTCCCCTCTTCTCTCTGTAATGTGTGTAGCTTTTTGATTTATAAGAAATTTCTTCTCCTGACTGTGGTCAGCTATTGAATTTATGTGTGACATGAAAACCATAGAGTCTGGCAACTCTGTAGTGATAGGTGATGTGTGATTCATTTGGGGAAAGAATAAACATTTTCTACTCAGACTTTGAATACTAGGATCTAATGGTTAGTTAATCATGTCTACTGAATGCATGACTGAACAGACAAGTTCAAAGGAAAGGGACTTTACTCGAAATTACCCCATTGTCCCCTTCCAGATATCATCTTGTTGGCTACTGACAATATTTTCCATGGTCACTGCACAAATGTACGGGGCAAATAGAGTTTATCTTTTGAATACTTCTGTGATAGGAAGCACGGCCTGAGCCGCCGGATCCAGGACATTGTGTCCATCTGCGAGACCACGCTCTTCTCCTTAGAAAGCCCCATTTGTGTGCATCGTGAGGAAATGTTGTGGTTTGGCATACAGTAAGAAACTGGTGGGTGGGTGCCTTTTTAAAAAGAATGTTCATGGCAGAAATCACGCACCATTCTGGGAGCTTCTCAGACCAGATGGCAGCTCAAGAGCTGGCCGACAACAGAGTGGCCTGCTAGTCAGGTTGCTGCTCTCCTCACCACCTCAAGTCATTACTCCCAGCTGCTTAAGTTGCCCTGGGCTCCCAGTGGATGTTTTTCTTCACTCTCCACTGAAATCATTTGAGTACGGCTGTGGTGCAAGTGGGGGAGGAGTGTGGTAGGACCTGAACAATTCCAACTGCACCAGTGGGCAAAATGGCCCTGTAAATCCTTTCGAAGGGCGCCCACCAAGGGTTTCAGTAGAAGGGGCAGCCAATGAAATGAATATGAGGATTGTAGTGAAGCAAAATGTGTGACCCGCCAGAATTCTGTTAAAGCCAGTCAAAGGGAATGCCACCGTTAACCCACGTCCCTGGAGAGCACTAACCCTGAAGCAGACATATTAATTAGGGCTTCTGAGGGGCACGAAAAAGAGGAGAGGCCTTCTTAGTTACAGAGACAGAGCTCTATTCTAACCCTTCCTTTCCATGGGGGCAACTCCTGTTTCTTTCTTTTTAACCAAACAGTTTGAATTACATGTCCACAAGGTCACTCTTGTGCCAAACAGCATTTTCAATTCAAGAAGCAAGCAGGAAAAGAAGTTTTTAGAATGAATCAGTAGGTGGAGCTCTTTCTTTTTATTTATTTTTTCAATCCAAGCTCCCACTTTTAGTGGAGGACCCAGAGCATTTGAATGAAAAAGAAATGCACTTTAAAAAATAAAAACACATATATGATATCCTTTCCTAATTGAAAGGGTATATTGTGAAATCATTACTGTCACAGAACATTTGTGTTGCATGTGAATGCTTAAACAAGGAAAATATATAAACCTAAATTGACTTTAGCAATTTGAAAGTGATAGTGGACATCTGTGTTCAATAATGTTTCACTGGTAACTGGTGTTTAATATTTCATGTCAAATCAAGAAGAGTGATAGAAGGTTTTCGAACACAGAGATGGCTGGCATTTTTGCAGCACAGCCTGCCCTTTGTCATACACACCATAAAGAAACCTGCTGTACTGTGGGCTGAAACTGCACCAGAGCGACTCCTTTTTTGGAGCTTATATAAACTGCCAGAATACACTGTCTCTATTTTCTTTTAGAAAGATGTCTATAAGAAAAACAGGTTAAAGGACTTCCAAAGCTCATTATTTATTTAAGGAGGAAAAAAAAGACTGTGTATATTTTGGGGGTAGGGAGCTCTTGGAAGAAATTACAGCAGAATAAATCATCTAGAACAAATCTTACCTTTGTGTTTTCACCAGCCCTGTTTCTTTCCTCTTCAGTGTGCAGTGATGTTAAGGAACTTGGTTGCCAATAGAAACATACCTTCCCATGGCTCACAATGTGATCTAGATAGTATTTTAATGTTTATGTAGTTGGGCAAGGTAGAGTTGTAAAATGAAAAGCAGCAAGGAAGAGCTTTCTTCAATGATTTTATCCTCTTTTGATATCATCATAGGCAAGGAATCTTGACTCTACCAACAATATTTTGTCATTCCGCCTTAGCAAAATTGTGACAAAGGGAGTTCTGAAGGGCCAGCATCCTCCTTTGAGCCATCCACAGGATTAGCACTTGGTCCTAAAGATAGTCATGCTGGCCAGCTGATGATGATAGGTCATGGTGACCTCAACATCTTCTTCCCTTCAGTTCTCATATATGAGACTCTTGCTTTGACTGGTACATAATGAAAATAAAATAGCAGGACCTATGGAGTTTAAATATCTGGACATTTACGAATAGTTTATGTTTATATTGATTTAAGGTCTATGTAGCTGAATAAAACTGTGCTCACAGAGCCCCAAATATAAAATGGACTTGGAATAATCCAATCATTGTTCTATAAAATGCTTTTCTTTGTTTCAGTAGAGAGGATTTTAGGAATAGAAAATCAAAATATTGAAAGTGACTCCAAACCTGCAATAATTTGACTGTAAGCTTAACTACTCAACTAATTTAAGAATGAAAAGGAATAAGACTAAGCAATTTGTTCATATTTGAGTAGAAAAATCTCAGCACATTGGAGAAAAATAAATAGATAAAAGAGTAGGACCATGTCCCACAGTACGACAGCCTAATAACCAATCAGACTAATTTCATACTCAAAAATGTATACTTGCAGGGACATAATTGGTAACTAGATATAATAAATCACATGCAAAAATGTAAAAAATTCCTTTCTTTGTTTCAAATGGAATTAGTTAAATATCTTATTCATTCATACATTGTAAAATTACAACAATTTTCTTATTTGATTATCACAATATTTACATGAAGATCAAAGAATTCCAAGAAACTTTGTCATTTAAGACAAAAACAACAGTTCATTTAAAAATTGTGTTGAGTGCCAGGGATTTAGCTCAGTGGTTTCAGCACCTGACTTGCAAGTTCAAGGTCCCTAGTCCCATCCCAGGTAATCACATGCCACAATGCCAGGTGTGGTGGCTCACGCCTGTAATTCCAGCATTCATGGGGCAGAGGCAGGAGGATTGCTGTGAGTTCGAGGCTCACCTGGGCTACATAGTGAGCTCAGGGCCAGCCTGAACTACAAAGAGAGATCTTGTCTCAATAAATAAATAAATATAAAAATCGAGTTGAGATAATTTAAAAATTACCTGGATTATTCAGAATCTTTGTAGGCATATTCTTCCAAAAGGCCAAGCAGCGTGGTCATGGAGCATAGAGGCCAGGGCCTCTAGGCCAATGTCTTAATCTGTTTCTTTTTCTCTTACAGTAGGAAACTACATTTTTTCACCAGACTTGGGAATTCTATGGGTGGTGTGCAGGACACCAAGATGATCTCCCTGGCAGATGTTAAAACAATAGAACAATGCAGATAACATACATGGGAAAAGTATAGCCTTCTCTTTCTACAGCTGCCAGGGTGATCTGCCTTCGGGCTTAGTCTGTTTCTCATAGAGTCCTTAAATACAATCCCAGCTATTGTGGCTAGTTAAAAGGGTGAAAGAAAAAAGATGTCATCATTCAAATGTTTCCCATGTAGGGTATGTTTATTAGTCATCAGTCTTATATATCACCATTCAATGCAAAGCTTCACATTTACAGTAACCATCAGCCCCTTCATTTTCTCTAGACTGCGACTAACCCCATACAATTTAATGCCTCTATAAGCATCATTTGTGAGCCATTGTAACTTCTTGCCAAGTGATTGTGGCATTGAAGTCAGGGGTATAAACAGAACTTTACAGTTCAGCAAGAGAAAATGGTCTTTCCAGTGACATATCAAAATGCCCCATCTGCTACTTCATTATCAAAGAGAACCCAATGCCTCAGTCATAAAGTACCACCATTCTGAAAACTGATTCTCAGTGTATTAGGAGCTGCTTTAGCTACCTAATTGCAAATTAGTAATCTCTATTCCTGGTACCTGCTTTGTTAATAATGATGTAGGATTTTTTTCAATTTCAGACATTAAATGTCTTTTAAATCAAAATGAAATGTGTTCTTGGCAACTTCAGAGTGAAGCATGTGATTCCCCATAAATCCTGGAAATGACACAGTATGTACTTAGCCTCAGGCATATCTCTTCAAAACACAGAGTTATGCAAGGAGGGACTCTTGAGTGTGAGGCCTACTCTCCTGCAAAGCTTCCGTCAGTTCAAGGAAGTAGTGGGCTTTTGAAAGTGACAGAACCAAAGCTCTTTGCGCACAGAATTGAGGATGTGTGTGTGTGTGTGTGTGTGTGTGTGTGTGTGTGTGTGTGTGCATGCGTGCGCACGCACACCTGTGTACAGACAGTAGGAAGACAGAAAGCAAACCTCTCTGCCTAATTACCAAACTTCCAGCATAATCGTCTTTTTCTTCAGGCTCCTGTTATCCAGCCTGCAGTGCTAATGTACTGTTCATGGTGACTTTGTCTTGAAAACTATGTATTTTTTATTTTCCTGGCTTCTTATATATCCAACCAGGACAGAAATAAGAACTGCAGAGTATATCATTAACAATTAGTAAGCGATAGAAAGACAAGAGGAGAAAGACAAGGCCACTAGAGCCAGCTTTGTGAAAGGAGATCAAATGGCAAATAATTTCTGCTTAAATAGGATTTTCTTCTGCTTTCTGTTCTCCACTAAAAATAATATGGCGAAGTATATACCATCATAGTGTAAAGCCGAAAGAAGACAGCCTGATGTGTTGCAAATGCTACTTCTCATGAAACATCACCTACTATTTCTTTTCACTTGCTGAAAGACTCATATGGAAGGAAGACAGATTCTGATCTGGCTAAAGACCCCCACTTTCTGTCTGAATGTTTCCAGTCAAAACATGTCGTCACTACTGTAAACAAACTTGTTGACTTTTAAATTTAATCCATTCAATTCAGTCCTTCTTTTCCTTCCCGTGCCTGTTTCCTTCCAGAGGCACGAGCCATGGTTCACAGATGTGCTTTGCCGAGCATATGTCTTCCTCTACATTAGCATGAGTAGGAGATCATCCTGTCACTCCACCGCCAGTCCAGAGACCACAGCTCCTAAGACTGAAGACTGTCCACAAATTCCGTCTGCACTGCCCTCAGTACTTTAAGTTGTTATAAAATAGCCTTTGAAACTGGAAGTTTCATTCCAAAACTTGGTGAAACCCTAGGTCAGAAGTCAAGCTGTTTCTAAAGAGCAAAGATGATTGTTGTCACCAAGGTGATAGTTGTGAGAAACTCGGAGCAAAAATAGAGAGCTTTTGTTGAATATAAAATTTTTGAATTTTGATAAAATAATTGTGAAACCAGAGAATTAGAGGACATGGCTAGTGCAATCCATAAATAACTGTTCTATGGCTTTAGAAGCATGTTGTGATATAATGTATTAACCTCTGTTGTATTACTTATATATTTATCTTCCTCACTGAAGTGAGAGCAATTTTTAAATCAACCTTCTTAAAGTATAATTTTATAGCAAACACACTCATAGCTATTACTGAAAATGCATATTCTCTTACAGCAAAAGTAACACTACAGTGAAAAACGTTTTAAAAGTTCTTTATTTCTCATAGTATGTAT
>PVIR01023639.1:0-26872 GCA_004026965.1 Petromus typicus | reverse complement strand
TTTTTTTTTCCTGTGCAGGGTTCCAACTATGAATCCATATTTTAGCCTTTGTGTTTTTCTCTTTATAAATCAGGTGTCAGTTGAGTGACCTCTGACCCTACAGTGAAAAGTTACAAGTGTGCCCCCAACACTTCAAAACAGTAGTGCCACGCTAGATAAAATATTTCAGTTGGTGCCTGATAGTTGCATTTTATTTTTTAGATGTTCAATTAATTAATTAATATTTCCTTCAGAATTATATAGGATATCTGTGTGCTATTACACAATAACATTGGATCTTTAGACTCAATTTGCATTTTTCACTTGATATTTTAAAATGTTTCTTCAGAGATTGAATGCCTAGGAAAAAGAATTTATATTTATGGTTTATATCTAGATATGCCCTAAAGCCTCATGTGATCATAGGTGGGACCTTTGGAAGGTGACTGATTACAGCGATATCATAGCTGGCTTGCTGTTAGGAGGTGGGCCAGGTCACAACAGGACGGTCAAAATGGCTGTGACCTAGTAGGTTTTATATTCCTTCCTGCGCCACCCCGCCCCGCCTCGCTTTCTGAATGTCGTGTGGTGAGAGCTTTTCTCTGGCCAGGCCCTTCCGCCATGTTTTTCTGCCTTGGAATTTGTCAACAATGGACTGACGCCTCCACCAACTGAAAGCTGAAAGAAATCTGACTTCCTTTAAATTGTGGGTGTCACATACTGTGTCTCCCTGATGAGGTAAATGACTGATGCATACATCACGTGTAGATTAAAACTCCATTTGGATAAAAAAAAAAAGTCGACAGACATTAGTGGTTTTATTTACACAAATATAACTCGCCAGAGATGATTGTTTCACTGGGTAACGCTTTGTCAGAAGTTTTGCAGAAACTTGAGTTGAATTCTGTGGGACTGGTAACCCTGAAACCAATGTGTTATCTATCCACAGATGGTGACCCATGGAACACAGTGAGAAGACAGACTTTCATAATTAAAAACTGGTGGATTAAAGAAAAAGTTACTGGTCATTCTAATTTGTGAGACCTGTAAAATGTGCAAAATAGTCAACCCTCGTGTCCACTACGGACTTGGGTGATAATGGGGTATAACAAACATTAACACTGACAGGATGCTGAAAGTTGGGAGGGGTGGGTGGTTTTTTTCTAAAACATAAAGATACATTAGATAACCTTAAAAAGTGTGTTAGAGAAAGTAAAAGTACAATACTGTGATTACTTGGTTCACTGGACTCCAGTTCCATTCAGCCCTGGGATGTCTTGTGCCTCTCTTCTTTACCCCCCCCTGTAATGACTCCACTCATCTGCTCTGCTTTTATGCCCAGGGACCCCTTTTGCCAAGAGACTGCTCTTTCGTCCTCTAGATGGTCAGGACCCTTCCTCTTTCACACTTGCTGGCTCTCTACCATTCTTAGTTTCTCAGTGTCTATAGGAAGAGGTTCTGGTCCCAGAGTAAGGCTAATTTCTCCTTGTGCTTTCTGCACTGAGTTCTAGGCTCAGTAGCAATTTACATCCACTTGGAACAGAATATGACTTTATTTGAAAAGAAGCTCTTTGCTGATAGAATTATAAAACAGTCATCTTGGATTAGAGTTCTAAATCTAATATGACTATTGTCCTTAAAAGAAAAGGAGGAGAGGGGCCGGGGAGTTAGCTCAGTGGTTCCGGCGCCTGTCTCGTAAGCGCAAGGACCCGGGTTCGATTCCCCGGTAACCACATAACAATACTGGGTGTGGAGACCCACACCCAGCAGCAACCAGCACCACATACCACAGTGCCGGGCGTGGTGGCTCACGCCTGTAATCCCAGCACTGGGGAGGCAGAGGCAGGAGGATTGTGATGTGAGTTGGAGGCTGAGCTCAGGGCCAGCCTGAACCACAAAGCGAGACCCTGTCTCCAAAAAAACCTAAAAAAAAAAAAAAAAAAAGAAAAGGAGGAGAGAAAGAAATAGATATAGAAGAATGATGGCAGTGTGAGGTAGAGGCAGAGATTTCAGGGACACTGCTGTGAGCCATGGAGTGTCAAGTGGCCAGCACCCACTGGGATCCAACAGAGGCAGGGACTCTTGCTTAGGGCCTCTGGAGGGTGCAGGAGCATGCCAACACCTTCAATTTGGATTTACAAGCTCCAGAACTGAGAGGACTGATTCTGCCAGTTGGTTCCCTAGTTCCTGCAGCCCTGGGGAACTAATAGAGATGTTACTGGTATGAGTAACATCTTTAGCACATTACCATTCTTCATACCTTCAAATGGTCCTTGTGCTCTTTCATTTCCATATTAATTCATGCTCCCCCATCTGGATATCACATTTAAAAAGTCAACTCTTCAGTCTTGGCTTGCCTTGACAACCCTTCAATAAACGGTTTCCATTTGCCACTACTAAACACCTCCTTTGCTTTGGAGCATTAAGTTCTCAAGTATGATCCAAACCCTAACCAGTATTAATCATTCATCCTGCCCAGCCCTAACTGATTTGGCAGGTTTTTCTAATTTCATTTTAATACCGAACACTGTTCCTTTTTAGCTCTCTATATTCTTTCCTATGGTTGAGCACAGTGGTGAGTGTGCATTAAGGTTTAAATAAATTCATTTGCACATATTACAGAGCAGTCACGGGATATTTAGCAAACATAGCCAGTGCTTTTTGTTAGGAGAAAATATGCTTAATCTACTAAAATTCTCTGAGGGGCTCAGTAAGTATGTGGACAGAATTTCTTTAACCTTTCAAAAAGCTTTGACAAACTCCCATACCAGAGGTTACTTAAAAATAAAAATGAGTCATGATGAGATTGTGGGGAATGTTTTGTCATGGTTAGGGAACTGGCTTGGGGATCGGAAACAGCCCAAACCAACTTGTGCAGTAACGAATTCCATATGTTCACAATCTTCTGCCAAAGAAACAAGGCCCTGGTCTGAGAGGGAAGATCAGATAGGGGTGTCCTCAAGACAACTCAATTTGCATGTTTTAAAAGAAAGAGTTACAGTGAAATCTTCTTCAGAGTAGCATGCCAAGTCCAAAGAGAGAAAACTCAAGAAAACTTTGGGAGGATTCATGTCATCAGAGAAATGACTGATGGGCCGGATGCTGGTATGGGCCCTGGAGAGCTATGGAGGAAGTGAACACAAGCTCCCTGCAGGAGATGAAGCATTCGAGCTATCTGTTACCACCAAGCAACAGGATCAAGACTTTTAGTTCTCCTCTTCAATGTTGTTAAAATATTTGGTAAATGCTTATTTATAATAAAGGCCAGAGGCTGCCTGATGGAGGAGTTGTAAAGGTAGAAGGTCTCCATTTCTTTTCCGCTATCTTCGAAAAGTCAACTCCAAAGTTGTACATCCCTATCAAGAAACAAAGCAGCAACTATGCAGCCAACGCATTCACCTTCTTGGTAACAGACAATTTGTTGGTGACCATTTATTATTACCCTTTCATGAGTTTAGGATTCTTACTTCCTCATTCCAAGAATTATAGTATTCCAAATGTACTCCTCATTAGAACAGTGACTCACTGCTGAAAAATTAGTCTTGGATGCAAAAGAAAATATGAAAACAGCCTGAAAATTGTAGAGAATCAACGCCTGGCATGGTGATGAACACTTGTGATCTCAGTATTTGGGAGGCTGAGGCAGAAGGATGGAAAGTTCAAGGACAGCCTGAGCAACTTAGTGAGACTGCCTCCAGCTGAAAAGTAAAAAGGGCTTGGTATAGAGCTCAGTGGGGGAGTTCCATTCCTAGGTTCCATTTCTAGTACTGCCAAAACCAAAACAAAAATAAAAACAGGAGCAAAAAACTGTGGGTAGTCAGAAAGAGAAGTCGTCATTGCACGAGATAGTCTGGCTCCCACGTGTAGAGACAGATAGCAGCTAGAACCACCACGCGGGAGATTGTGAGACAGTACCGGGCACTTGGGCTCACCCAACTCACGGCAAACACTGCTGAGGGCTGGTTGGAGGCACAGAAAGCAGTGGTCACAGGCTGCTGGCTTCGCAGCTGTGTATGTTAGCTGAATATTTCACATTGGAAACTTCTGCAGCAAGTAATCTCAGAAAATGTGAAAACTTCAACCCCTAGTCTCCTATAAAAAGGATTTAAACAGACAACGAGTAGGCGTGAATCTAGTCTTATTTTAGGTGTGAGCCCATCTGTTGGTAAAGCTGAGATTAGAACAGTTCACAGGAAAATCATGATTTTAAATTAAGCAGATAACAGTGACTCTCCTGTTTAGCAACCCAGATATATAAAGCAGTAGTCGTGCTAGAACGATCCAAATAGTGATAGGCGAGTTTACTTTGAGAGAAGAAAGCAGGGCTTTTGCTTTATCTTTCTTTTTATTTTTATTATTATTATTATTATTTTGCTTTTTAAAAGCCCTGTATTTCTTTTTAGGTAATTTAACAACACATTAGTAGCAGGGAACAAAGAATTGAAGGAAGGAAGACGTCAGATCTATGGTAGTGAGTGCAAAGAAGAATTTGCCCTTGGTGGGCCCTGGGGATAAAGCCAGGGATTCAGGGAGACCAGGGACCAGAGCAAGACACAGATTGTCTGACAGCAGTAATGACTTGACCTTTAGGAGGAATCAGAAAGAATTCTTTCTCAAGGGCCACAAATAGATATTTTAAGAAGGGGCAAAACATTAGGAAGAATAATTAATCTTTCCAGTTGGAAAGGAGTAGATTAGAATTGCATGTATCTGACAGTAAGAGCTATACAGTGATTCTCAGTACAAGATCATTTTCAGCTTGTAAAGCAGAGAAAGTGAAGCCAATGTGTGCCCTCCTGGGGAAAGCCCATTGGACAGGCCCTGCCTCAGCCTTCACAGAACCTTCTATGAAAGCCCTCTGAAGAGGCACGAGTGTGAACCACATAGAAAGACCCTTTGGTGGCCTTCCTCGTCACTGTCATTCACCCTCTCTCCACTTCAGTCCTGTGGCAGCTGGGCCAATTTTCCATTACAGCAGAAGCCACATTGAATTGTAGCTGCTTGCTTTCCTAGGGGTTCCCTGAGGTTATAGATTCCATTTTGTAGAATACATGTGCATTGGCTCGTTAATTTAATTAATTGGGTAAAAGCATATGCTAAGGGGACTTCAGACAAACTGTAATACAAAAACATGGTAAAAATAAATGCGTGAATACGTAAAATGTGAAATTAGGCAAGAGGAAAATGAATTAGGAAAAGTAAGATATGTCCAAGAGTAAGAAAGAAATTCTTAAGTAGGATTTTGAAAAGTGGTAGAGGTTTTATAGGCAGATAAGCAAAATCAAGAGACTTCTTGACAGAGTTTGGGCATCTACATGTGTAGATAAAGACGGCAGCTAGGACATGGGGGGGAGGGGTGGTAAGGTGGTGTTGACGAGGCTGGGGTCAGGTGGGAGCTTATTGTGGAGGGTGTGACAGTTAATTATGATAGCCTGACAAGAGTGGTGACTGGATAGTGAACACACTTAAGTCATCAATGGATTAACCTGCTGGTGAGTTCATTGGTGAATGGAGCATTAGGAGGCGGGGCCTCGGTGCAGAAAGTAAGTGGGGGAATGCGTTTGAGGGCGTATCTTTTCTTGTACTTCCTCGTTCTCTCTCCTCATCCTGGCCACAGGGGAGCGAGGAGCTTTCTTCTGCCACAGCCTCCATCCATCATGTTTCTGCTTTGGACTCATCCTGGATGGATCATCCTGGAAACATGCTGGAATCATGAGCCCAAATCAACCTTTCCTCCTTTCTATTGTTTATCTCTGGTGTTTGGTCACAGGGACAAAATACTGATTAACACAGAGTGATCTACAGGGGGAAACTAGAAACCAGAAATGTCACAAATGCTCTATGCTTTAGAAATAACTCTAGCAGCAGGGCACAGAATAGATTAGAAGACATTATGGAGCCTGGTTAGTTCCTTCTTTCATCTCAGATCTCCTCAGATATCTCACGATTTTCCCTATGAACCTCAGAAAGTGACTTACTTCTTACATCAAAGTAAAAAAGGGGACTATTTATGAACTCTTGAATTCATGTCTACTTTTGTCAGTCACCAAGGAGTATATCACAGGGCTGGGGCTGTCGCTCAGTGGTGCTGTGCTTGCCTACAAGCACAAGGCCTGGAGTTCAAATCCTGATACAGGAAAACTAAAAAGTATACCACAAACACCTTCAGCTCTTTCCTTCCCAATCAAAGATGACGTCTTAGGTATCGATTCAGCCTACGGCTTCCTTTCTTCTCCCTTTTTTCTCTTGCCCATCTGTTTCGTCTGTGACCTTCCAGGCAGCATCCCCTTCCTCAGACCCTAGATATGACCGCCCCACTCCTCTTTCTCTCTCTGTTAAGTTGTTGGAGGTTTTCTACATTCACCGACTTTATTTCGTCCCCTTTACGGTACTCTTCAACTCATTTAAATTTGCTTCACATTGCTCTGAAGAAGTAGCCAGTCTAGAGAATATCTCCATTCTTATCTTAGCTGACATGACACACATTGGAAACTGGTGAACCTTCAGGAGGGCCACAGGCAGTAATCAGAGCCAAGACTCAGACATCTCTCGGTACCATTTGGTTAGGGCTCACTCTAGGTTTGGTTGGCTCTCTAGATCTTGCCAGAAGCCCGAGGTCTCCATGAAGAAGGGAGATGGCACTTTATTCCTGAAGCCTTTGCCACTCTCATGAGTTACTTGAGAGGTAAAGAAGGCCCATTGTCACTCTGAAGGGACCAGGGATAGTCAGTCTAGGAAATGATTTTTTCCCTGCCGCTTTGGCCTTTCTGAATGGGTAGAGAAGGCCTCAGTATGGCCTGCAAAAGGGTCAAGGAGGATGAATATCTGTTTAAATCCCCCACATGGAGGCATGTGAGTAATGTCTGATTGCCAGTCCTCCCCAGGGTGTGTCTCACCTCTATACAGGTTCTAACAAAGGAGCAGGGGCTTGGGTTTGCCTGTTACTGTAGGTACGGAGGGGCAAATGAAGACTCCTTCACATGGGCATCAGTTTCGTCCGATAGCTGACACCTTCTTCACCTAATGACCTCCTGAAGGTCCCAACATAGAACACTGGTGACCAGGTGTCCACATATGGATAGGGTGGGGGCACTTTCAGGCCATAAGTGTCCTTTGGAATGGTAGAGATTTGAATGCACTTATAACATCTTCAAAACCTTTGAAACGGACGGGAAATAATTGTATGACAAAATAGTCCTCATTTACACAAAGGTTATTCTTAAAAATAATCTTCTTAAATGCACATTCACTGAAGAATTATTTAAAGGGATTGGAGTGCTAGCATGTTAGAGAATTTGTTGTCATTAAGTATTATATGCTGGTTTATAAGGATTTTTTTTGGAACAATTGGGTTTGGTGGCACACTTCAGTAATCCTGGCACTCACAAGGCTGAGGCAGCAGGATTGCTGCAAGTTCAGGGCCAGCTTTGTCTCCATAGTAGTGGGCCCTGTCTCAAAAAACAACAAACAAACAAACAAAAAAATATTTTCTCAGAATCAGGAGGCTTTGTGTATCCAAAGAGCTCCTGAAACAGGATATCACAGAATGTGAAGTAACTTGATAATATGGATACGACAGAAAAGAGCAGGAAATGTTAAACTGGAGACTATGGATTTGTCTCTAACTGATCTTTTAATCTCTTCAAGATGATTTAGTCTTCTCTGGGTATTTTCAGGGCTCTTTTCAACTCTGGTAACCTGGCTTGCTCTCTATCTAAGCTCTTACTATCTCTGAAGGTATGGATATATCCTGGATCTCTGAGTTCCCAAATGAAAGTCTTAAATTTTACATTTTTATTTTAGGTAAGAAAAACAAACATCTTCTAGGTCATTTGGGTGACAAACCGACAGACTGATGCTTGTAGATATCAGTGCCTCCATTTATTTTATGCATAGGTGTACAACTGGATTGGCCTTTTAGTATCCTAAGAATTTAATGCTTCTCTTGGTACCTATGATAGTCTGTTTCGTTTTCAAATTGCTAACTCTTATGTCTATTGTTAACTTTATGTTGAATAGTTCCTCAGAATTAATGACAAAACTTCACCTTTATGATAATAGTTTTTACAGAGAAGACATCTTCCTAAAGTAAGATTTTCTTTTCTGTTGACACACAGATATTTTGATGGGACACCATGAAAATGAGGCCATGAAACTGTATTAGAGTAGCCTGTAGGGCTGGTAGAATGGAGGAGAGGTAAAAATGACCCCTAACCGTGTGCATACCAAGTATAGCTCGGTACTCAGGTAAACAAAGGCTTTGCAGAAATTTGTTTGGGAAAAATGTAGGGGGAAGATGAAGTTATCATATCACCAATAACACTATGTGTGTGGGTCTTACAAGAACTTTGCAGTTGTAGCTGGTAACCTTTATAATTGAGTCAGGTTACATTTTAACAAAGCAACCTCATGTCTGCACTTAATTACTTTATTTGAAATTTTTTTTGCTTGGTGGTTTATACTTGGTTTGTAACTTTATTTTGATTTGGTAGTTGTATAAAAGCTATAGATTTAAGGAGTTTACACCTAGGATTTGTGTTTGTGGATATTTAAAAACATTTCAATTGAGTAATTTACTTACCTTATTAGTTTAGTTAATGATTTCTTTTTAAAAATAAACATCTACAACTAAGGATTGAGAATATGGTGTCTATTACTGTGTAGCTCCCCATGTTTCTCTAGAGTTCTCTCAGCCAGGTGTGGGGAAGCTGAGAACTCAGGCAGCTGACAATACTGGGGAAGCATAGAAAAGCCTGATAGCCATGATTCCTCATGGACAAGGTCTCACATGTCTGGGCTCTTGTCCTCATATAAGGAGGGAGCTCTGGACAAAGGCAGCATGGATCTCAAACTCTTCAGAGAAACCCAAATGACTTGAGATAAGGAAGGGTGACGACTGAGCTAGGGGAATAAAAGTCATACAGACACATGGTCCCACTCGTACACACAGGAACCCTTCCTTATTCTTGGATTTGGTGTCC
Organism: Petromus typicus; assembly: GCA_004026965.1. Lineage (NCBI taxonomy): Eukaryota > Metazoa > Chordata > Mammalia > Rodentia > Petromuridae > Petromus > Petromus typicus. Next base: position 17,912 of record PVIR01023639.1, on the reverse strand, counting down.
CTGGGTTCAGCCCTGGATTGCCAGCAGCAGTGTGAAAACACTACATAGAAAATTCCAGATATAAACAATTGATAAGCATTCAATTGCAGGTTGTGCCAACTAGTGTCAAGAAAATCACACGTCATCTTGCTCCCTGCCATCTGGGAACTAAGGCCTCCCTTTGTCCAGTGCACGCACGCTGCAGATTGCACTGAACATTCCTCCTCAGCCCTCTCGGTTATCAGACTCAACTGTTACATATCACAGTGCTTCGGTTTAACCAACCTTGTTATATTTAATAGTGCCTCCAAAGCACAAAAGTCATGATATAAAGGAGGAGCCAGGGCAGGTACCGTGGAAAGGCAGCATGGCTGTGATACGACATGGCAGTGCTGCAGACCACACAGAGAAATATATATACAGAAGGTTCAGGACTATCAGGCATCCTCAGAAGTTCTGGAAACTTACCCTTCGGAGATAATGTGAGAGACTAACATATTATTAAGGAGTTGAATCTTTAAAGTTAAACATGTGTCAGAAATACACAACACCAGTTTTTAAAAGACCAGAATTCTAAGAAATGAAGTAGCCGAAAGGGTACACACCAACATGGAAATGATCAGACCCTTCAGGGAGGCCCATGTTCCCTTAGCAACCTCATGATTCAAGTGTGGGGGAAAGTGAAGCTTTAAGGAGATGGTGGAACATAACATCCAGTGAGAACATGAGAAGAGGTTAAAGAAAACAAATGCATTTCACTTGGAGAGGTTAAAAAAAAAAAAAAGGGTGACAACTTATTTCTATAGACCATTCTGCAAAGGAAGATTATACACAATGGGTAACAAGCAGTTTCCTATCTCAGTAATAAGCATGAAAACAAGTTGCACACAAATGCAATAATAGGGATGACCTTAAATGGAGCCAGTGGAGAATCTGAGTTCCTGGAGAGAGATTTTGTAATTGTTCCTCTGACGGTGCCTATGCACATAGGTTTATTGAGGCCCAGCTCTGCCAGGACCAGCTCTCAGAAACCAGAGTGTAGCCATTACATGGACTGTGCTGAGGCAGAAGGTGAAACTGGGAGCTGAGCAAAGAGACTGTGTCCCACTTTGACAGTCAGGATCACAGCAGGTGGGACTCCAGTTGGGGACATGGCTGAGGAGGTGGTAGGACTTGGTCAGAACCGCCCACCCCAGCAGGAAAAGGATGAGTCAATGGACCCAGGGCTTTCTGAGGGAGCAGAGGTCATGTTTGGTGTTCTGTGTGTGCAAGGAGTTGTGTAAATAAGAGACTATCTTTTTTATTAAGGTTCACGTACAGCAAATTATTGCCAGTATTTGAGAATGCTTTCAGGTCTGATTGTAAATTCCTATAGCAGCTACATCGGGCTCTTCTCGGGGAAAGCTGGGGCTTTGTTTCCACCTGCCAAGTTTCTAATCCTTGTTGAAGGTCGAAATGTTTGTTTCACCAGAAAGCTCCTCAGAAAGAGCTATTTTTCTTTTTTCTTTCTTTCTTTCTTTCTTTCTTTCTTTCTTTCTTTCTTTCTTTCTTTCTTTCTTTCCTTCTTTCTTTCTTTCTTTCTTTCTTTCTTTCTTTCTTTCTTTTTTTCTTTAAAGAATAGGGCAAATGTCCTGGAAATTTGGCCTTTTGCAAGGTGGGTTGAGAAATCCTTACAAGTGTGACTTTTATAGTTTCAGCTGTTCGTTAACCATTTAATGAGTGATGATCTCACACCTCAACCTGGAAAATGTTCCACTGGAAAAGTAAGGCAGTCACATTTTGGCAGTGCATTTGCTTCTTAAGCCACTTCTATGGAAGTTCAGACACCGGGCACCGGGCAGAGTTTTCTGAGGACTTCAGACAGAAATCCACTTTATGGGGATAGTTACCATGTGAGAGGTGGTACTGGGAAACTTTGGAAAATGTTACTTTCCTTATGATATTTGCCTTCTGTGACTTGACCAGGAGGAAAATCTGAGGATCACTGAATTTGCATAGAATGAAAGCTGCCACCTTCCCACACGTATTCCTGAGAGAGGAGTTAGCGTGGCCTCTGGGAGGAACTTCCACCCAATTCTTCCTCTGGATTCAACAAAGTGAGAAGGGTATTCAGGAAGTGCTCTAGTCATTTTTCTTACCATATCTTGAAATTGATACTTTGAGTCACACTGAGGTTATTTTCAACAAATCCAAACTTGGAGAAATTAGAAATAGTTTCTGATAAACTAGGTTTGTGTGTTTTGAATTCAAAATAGAACAAATCTAGAAATTCCTGAAAATATAAATCAATTAAAAATCATTTAAAGTGACCCAATTCAAAGTGATTTTGTGATTCACTGATGAAGTTTCTGGAGTGCTTATGTTTCTCACATATTTAAATGAAGGATATAAGCTAGGCATGTTGGCAAATGCCTGCATTCCAGCACTCTGGGAGGCTGAGGCAGGAAGATCACAAGTTCTAGCCTAACCTCGGCAACTTAGTTACTTAATGAGAACTTGTTCCAAAAATAAAAAATTACAAGGAATTAAAATGGCAGAGCAGGGCTGGGGATTTAGCTCAGTGGTTCTGGTGCCTGCCTTGCAAGTGCAAGGGCCTGGGTTTGATCCCTGGTAACCACATACAACAATGCCAGCCGCAAGGAGTCTCACACCTACCAGCAATCAGAACCACATACCACAATGCCAGACATGGTGACTCACGCCCACCAGCAATCAGTACCACACACCACAATGTTGGGTGTGGTGGCTCATTCCTGTATCCCAGCACTGGGGAGGCAGAGGCAGGAGGATTTATGTGAGTTCCAGGCTTGTCTGGGCTACACAGTGAGCACAGGGCCAGTCTGAAATACATAGTGAGACCCTGTTTCAAAAAATTTTTAAATTTGTCATGTTCATGTACCAAACTTCACATGATGAATATAATCATTATGTACTACAAATGTGTAGTAATAAAATAATTTTAATAATTTTTAAAAAAGAAGACTAGGAATGTAACTTAGTGTGAAGGCCTTGGATTCATTCTCTATAAAAAAAAAAGAATCGTAATACTAAGAACCTGTAAGTGAGAGTGACTTACTGATCAGTTACTGGCAGAGACCTCAGCTTGTGCAAGGCAGGAAGATGGAGGGTGGGTGGGACAGCAGCAGAATTTGCATACCTGGGTAAGCCTGGGCCTTGACTCTGCCTTGTGCCAGCTGTGTGACCTTGACTGATTCATGTAACCTCCCTGGGCATGAGTTTTTCTGTCCAAAGATTTCCTCTGAAAACTAACCAGTTACCTTTCCTACAAACCCTCTGTACAGCTCAGTGTCATCACATCCAGCAGTGACTCCACCATGTGCCTCTGCAACTGGCCCCACTTCTTGCATCCTCTGTCACATAGAAGGTAACCACCGCTCACCTGGCCATCTCACGCCAAGTTCTATTTATAACCTGCTTTTGTCTCTCTTCCTCTCCTCTTCCTTCCCCTGGTAATAGAGCTCTCTCTGCTTGGCATGGTGGCCCTCGTAGGTGGTCCAGCTACTCAAGAATGGGTTAGGAAGAGCATTGCTGTAGCCCAAGAGTTTGAGAACAGCTTGGGCAACACAGCAAGACTCCATCTCAAAAAATAAATAAAACCATTGCAGGACAGATCCAAATACTTTCAAACATAATTGTTCTTTCTCACCTAGTTGATCACAAAATCTGGCCACTGTTCTCTTCTTTCTGTCTGCTTGTCACAAACTAAAAATGCCCCTGTCTAGCTGTCAGTGTCAATGCAGGCAGTACCGTATATGCTTTCCTGTGGCCTATCCAAGGTTGACCAGAGCTCTAAGGACTTCAAGCCCCGTCTCAAATGGTTTCTCAGAGCCCCAGCCAGTTGTCCCTTCTCTGGGATCTCCTGCACCCATGTTTCCAAGTAGCCTCCAGAAGGTTATAGTCAGATTTCTCTGGACTGTAACCAATATTTCTGGTGTCTACTTCCCTGGATCAGAAGCTCCTACTGCAGGCGGTATAGCCTAGCACTCAAATTTAGGGCCCCTGACCCCCTGCTGCTGCTTGTATCATTATCCAGGATAGTGGCCCCTTGAATCATCTGGGTCCCTTGTGCACTTTGGAGAAGAGGAGCAGACACTGTATACACTTTTGTTTTCCTTTTATTAAAACATACCCCAGTAGGTAGGGGGAAATGTGCACAGCATCAAAATGCACACACTGAGCATTAGGTTTGTATTGAACACCAAGAACGGGGCCAGCAATGCTATCAGCACAGATACTGAAAGAATGGAGCCAGCGAACAGACCCATAGTCTCTTTGTAAATGATTCTTGGAACCTACCCAGGAAGCTTTGTTTCTATGCTAGGTGTGGCTACCGTTATAGTAGCAGAGCAAAATACTGCATGGTGGAACATCCTACAGGATTTACATTCTTGCTCTTTCTCTAAAGTTTTCTGACCCTCAACTATTGCAGAAACTGTCCTCTGATTACAGTGGGCCAATTCCTAGCCTGAGGATCTTTGCAGAATCAATGAAAACTTCTGAAAACTTCTTCTAGCCAGATTGATCCCTTAAGTTATTTTAATATCAGAGAATGAATAGGGCTAAAAGTAGAGCATTTAGAGCTTGGTTGACATTTGGGCCATGGCAGAGCAGAACTTTGAGCTCAGTTTAGGTAATTTAGTGATTTATCAGTGCCTTGTATCAAAAATAATACAGTGGGCACTGGGGATATAGCTTAGAAAAGAAGGCCCTGTATTCAGTCCTTAGTAATGAAAACAAATCTACTTCCCAATCATCACTACTTGAGATTATGGCTTTAAATGGCAGTTAAAGTAGTTGTTTATTGTATGTCTAAGGGTAATATATATAACCAGATTAGCTACTTGTGCTTTGATGGGTGGGACAAGGTGGGGGTGCTGGGCCAATGTCTAGGCTGGATGTGATGTTGTAGGAATGGGAGTGGGAGTCTGGGACATAAATGCATTAAGGTGATGAGATAGGATGATACACTCATTATGTCATCAATACATTACGATAGTAGAATGTGTTTAACAAGCACCTGGTATGTTATAGGCTTTGCTATCAGTACTGGAGACACAGGAGGGAACAAAATGGAGACAATCCTTTCTGGGGAATTTTCCCTCTGTCCATATAGCCCGTGAGCGGCTGACTTCCTATGAAAGAATGCTGATGGAAAAGAGCAGGCTACAAATGTCACTGTAAACAAATAGCATTTTACCAGATGACTTTTCATGGCAAACATTCCAACAGGAAAGCCCAGCCTTCAACAGTGTGGAGAGAAAACTCAAGAAAGGAAAAGTTCTGCTCACTGCCATCCCTAGAGTAGGACACAACACATTGCCATCATAACTGCTGACAAAGACACCATTGGATGCATCTTGGGGATCCCTCATGGGGAAGATATTCCATTGAAATGCTCTGCAAGTGACATATGTAAGTGAAATATACATGTACTATGTATAAAGGAAAGTGTGCTAGTTTTTTCTTTGTGTATCTCATTAGCCTCATCAGGAAACCACTATAGAAATTAATTTGAAAACAAAAAGTAGAGAAAGAAACATTAAACACTTTCATTTAAAAATATTTCCCCCAAATACCTGCAAACCACATATCTGATAAGGGGTTAATATCCAGATCATATAAAGAAAGTGTTATAATTCAAAAGCAGAAAAACTACCTGTAAAAGAATTAGCAAAAGACCTGAACAGACATTCCCCCGACGCCACAAGAATGGCTCACATTACCATTCATGCAAAAACGCAAATTAAAACCCTGAGGAGATATCACTTCATACTTGTAAGGCTGGCTATGATAAAAAGATTAGGGCTAACAAGTGCTGGCTGGGAAAAGAGACTACAACATTGATGGGTGCATGAAGACTGGTACAGTCATTACAAAAACAGTATGTGGTGGTTCTTTAAAAAGCAAGAAATAGATTGCCTTGACTCCTAGGAGTTTCAGCTACATAGATGGCCAAGGGAGATGGAATTATTACCTTGTGAAGATATGCACATCCTCCACTCATTGCAACATTGCATAGGGTATCTAAGACAGGCAAACAACCTAGATGTCCATCACCAGATGAGCTGATACAGGAAAGGTGGTATGGATGTGTATGTCGATTTTAACTACACAAAAATTCCTCATACAGTACAAAATATAGGCCCTGTTTCAAATACTCTTTATGAATGGAAATTTCATTCCCTTATGAGCATCATTCTTTGTATTCATAGTAGTCATCTTGGCTGTGTGAACATAAGGAGTCAGAATTTCAGTGTTCATTTAAAATAATCCTTGTGTCTGAAGATGTGTATCAGTCTTAAAGGAAAGATAATGCCATTTGGCATGGATAGATGGACCCAGAGGACTTTGCTAAATGAAATAAGACAGGTTCAGAAACAAAAGGATTATAGGATCTCACATATACACAGAATGGTAAAAAACGGAGCTCAAATGCACAAAGATAAGGAATGAAACAGTAATTATTATATGTAGAGTAGAGGAATAGGGGAATATAGTTCATAGAAGATATGTAGGAGAAGTTCAAAAGTCTGGTGTACAATACAAAGACTAAAGTGAACCAAACTGTACTGCACTAGAGATTTTGTTAAATAAGTAGATTTTACCTCCTCTTGTCACTAAAAGGAAACTGTAGGATAATAGTTTAATTTACCTCACTACAGTTGCCATTTTGCTCTCTACAGATATCCCACATAATTATGTCGTAAACTTCAAATCCATATTATAAAATTGGTTTTTAAAAATATGTTTCAGAGACAAAATCATCTGGAACAAATGATGTTGTGTGAACAAATATGTAGTACACAACAGGAAATTCATATGAAAATGAATTGTTGCTGCCGTCATCTGCAGAACTGTTGCAGAAGTCAAATGTAAAGTAATAGTTGGAGAGATTTGTGAATGTTAAAGTGATTCATTTCAGGCCTATTGTGGCCTTGGCTACTGAACTCATTCATCGGTTAAAACAAATCCAAGTTCTTCCCTCCTTAAAGGCATTCGGGCATGAGTAGAGGCTTCCTTGCAGTGTTAACGCGCCACACAATAAAAGTCGAGGCTATAAATTTTGCCGTGCTTCCCGGCTAAATGGATGCTTTGAATGGAGACAGACTGGCGGGAGTTGAAGTAGTTATAGCTTTGATTGACCGCAGCTCTATCATTCCATCTTGAGAGCCAGAGTATTGTGTAGGATACGGAGCCAGCTGAAGGCCCGCTGTTCAGAGGTGGGACATAGGATGGGTGATTGACCTGAGCCAGTTTGAGGGCAGCACAACCCTGACTTGGCAAGGTTAAGTCACATGGGCCCTGGAAGCCAGGAGGAAACAAGACGTTTGCTAATGAATCTGTTGTGAGATTAGTCCTCTCCGACCTCAGGCACTTCCAGGAAGTCCTATGGGGGAGCCAGATAGGAAATCATTTCTGAAAATGTGCTATTTGTATTCCACACCGTATTTAATGTGAGGTCTGATTGGTAACATTAATCCTGAATATCCAGATTTGGGATAGCCCTCTGGTTTCCCCCACTAGGTTTAAAAAGTTTACCCAAAACAAATAAATAACAACAAAATCCCTCTTTTTTTTTTTTTTTTGTTAAATCAACAGCAGATGGTGTAGATGATGTTAGTTGGATACTGAGTGGTCTGAACATAGCTCAGGTCTCTTTCTGCATTTTCTTTGGAGGTAATGAACATATAATTGAAATCAATAAGATTCTATGGTTGTGAGATTTAAAAAAAACTAAGATCTAGTCTCATGTTATTTTATCATCAGCTTTCATTTGCTATGTTTTTATTTACTTTGATGTTGGTAAATCTTTCCCAATGCCATAATTATGGGAATAAGGCTGAATGTATTTTGCTTAACATCTGCGAGGAAAATGCAGTGTTTGATTTGTTTTTCTTTTTCTTTTTTTCTAATTTGTAGTTTGGAAGAGGTTGATTAATTGGCTGGTTGAGTCATCTGTTCCATCTTAAGTCACACCCATTAGAGGTTGTTATAACCCATCTGTGTAGTTAACTGAAATTGTTGGCAACTGAATGACTGTATGGATCTGTAGCTGTGCTAACTTTTTAGACAGTGAAAACTTTTCTAAGTTGTCCGTGGGGACCAGATTTCGAATATCCCTTGGTGAAGAGAAATTTCATTCATTTGTTGCTTTTGGGAGTTGCAGTTGTACTAGTCACCTTCTGTCATCTTGGCTTTGGGACCACAGTGAGTCAGAATTTTAGTATTCACTTTTCTTAAAACCCAAATATTTGATTTTATTAAGTCATATTTGGAAACTTCATGCTTCAACTGTCTTTTGAAGTAAGATCCCCAGAGAGGAAGTCTGTGCAGATAAACATGTGCTCGTCCAGATCACCTTGTTTTTTCTTTAACAGGGCTGGGCATGGTATCCGGGGCCTCCCATGTGCCGAGTGAGTGCTCTTTCCCACATCAGCTCCTTTCCTGCTACTCCTCTGCAGCTGAAGGTTGAGAACCTCAGAATGCCAGCAGGTTGTCCTAGTGAAGTCAACGTAGGGGATAGTTATCTCATAAAAATCTCAAGGGAAATTTGTCTTCGCCATGATAAGTTTCCAAAGCTTTTGCCTGATGCACAGTTGGATAAAGTAAAAGCTGGAAGTGAAGAACTTCACCCATTTTCAATTGGATTCACTCTTACAAAGTGCTTACAAAGGAAAATGGAACTTGAGGTACATTTAACTGTCACCATACACTGAACATTATCATTACCTATACAGAGTGAAAAACTAAATGAGTATAAAAAGAAAATGTGGCCACTTGTAAATACTGACTTGTTTCTCTGGTGTGAGAAACAAAAGGTGTCAATGAGGTCCAAAATGTGCAATAAGTATTGTGAAATAGGAAGAAATGTTCAAAGGGGAAAGGCAAGTAGGAAGGGGGAGCAGGTCAAAATAAAGAAGAGAAAGAACAAAAGATTGAAGAAAAGAAGACAAAATGGAAACAAAACTAATCTATATAGAGGGGAAGGGTAGAAGGGAGGGCAGGGGAATGGGAAAAATAAGAATCAAGCTATGTCATGTACAGGTACAAATTCTTAATGGTGAATGTGATCATAAATTGTACCTAAATTTGAAAACATTTTTTTAAAAAAAGACAGTGTAGAGAATAAGTTAGATGATCATCCAGAGAGAACCTCATCATATTGGGGAGAAGAGAGTGGTCTGCTGATTTTCACCATTTCATGTATTCCCATGCCCTAGTGGGGGGAAAAGCTGGAAGGTAATTAAATTCATACTCCATTAGCAGTTATTTTTTAAATCTCTGTCTACATGAAGGATGCAGTGAAAATTTAATAATTTCCAGTGTGTTTCTGAATTTTGAGAATAGAATATAACCAGTTCCCAACTTCCCAAATAATTAGGACATACATACATTGGCTATTTGGACCAAAACTTTTCTTTGTCAAATAAGATGCTGGATATGGCATTCACATTGAGCTGGTTCTGCTAAAGCTCTACTTCAATAAAAGTAACAAACTATTCTAAGTTTACTTTAAATACCTGTTTTAAACACACCAGTAAATTTAATGTAACTATAAATATTGCAGGCTGTTTCTACAGCATTTATGGTTAACATGATACTATTTGGGAAAAAAGGCACTTCACACATAAATATAACTTAACTTGAAATTTTCAGATCTTACTATTTACATAGATTTATAAGGTTTTTCAAATAAAAGGTGTAAATCAAAATCAGTAGAAAAATCATAGAGCACTGTGACAGTTATAGTATAAATGAATTTCTTATGTCTAAGACTGTTCTTTTTTAAGGAGAGGAAGATTTAGGGTGGTAACAAGTTTTAGCTTTTATCCTGAGAACAGCACTCAACTTAATGTAGGTGCTTAGAAACACTTCCGTGTAAAATACTCCTCAGAGCATGGTTTAACCAGACATTTATTTCCTGCAGACTTCTTCAGTTTTCACCTGCTATTAAAACAAATTAACTTTTAGGAATAACGTAACTGTACTTTCATCTTGCAAACACCTGCAGGATATAAACATAGGAAACTATTAGGGTTTCATCCCCCAAACTCCACGGGGCCCAGGAAATAGTCTTTGCTTGACTGGCGAGGAAGAATGAATGACAGAAGAGGACTTCAGAAAAGAGCCCTTGGGTCAGGCAGCTGATTTCGGGATGCTGCTCAATGGCCATTGTTCACAGCCATCTTTAAAAATGACATCGCTTGAGTGAACTCAAAGAAATGATGGTGTGTGAGTTAGTACAAATGCTTATCTTTGTTAACTGAAGGTCGACTCCAGAAGGGCAACCAATGTACTCGCTTAGAGGTCAATGTGGAGCTTGTGATTTTCAGTCCAATTAGGTCAACACAGCTCGAACACGACATTCTGCTGTAGGCCTGTGCTGGCAACTCAGAGAGTTCTGCTACTGCGAGCAGCTTTGACTTTAAGGGCTCTGACAAATGACATTAGGAAACACATCCAGCGTGAGAGCCAGGAAGCCTGATGAAAACAGCAGGCAGAATCTTTACTGTCCCTGTGACAGCAAACTCATTATTAAATTTCTGTATCCTGCATTGAACATGTTTAAAGGACCTCGAGAAACTCCATTCCCTTTCACTATTCCCCAAACTACAACATTTTTCTTCAGAAATATTTGGTTTTCTTTCTCTTGTCATTTCTGAATTTAAATTGCTATGGATTTTGTTTTTGTTTTTGCCTTTGGATCTTCGTTTTTAAAGTTGTGGACTTTAACAGTTAGTCGTAGGTCACCTGAGACGTTCGAAGACCATGGGGTGAAGGTTTTGTATCTGCTCCCCCAGTAGTCTGGAGAGGAAGGAGCAGGAAGATGCAAGATTGAGAAGATCTGGAACACTCCAGGCCACGCCCATTACAACATGATGACACAGCCCTGGATGTATGTAGGTGGGAATAAAACACAAATGTGAGGAGGCTGATTCAGGCTCTCCAGAAAGACTGCCAGCAGGAAATGCTGTGCAGGTTCAAACTTCCTAGAGTTGAAGTCTAAGTACAACCTGCACTTCTGGAGAGGCTTTATAAAAGCTGTCTTTTGCACCTGGGGTGAATTTTAAGTTTGACAGTGCAGGGCATGTTGTGATTTTTTTGTTCTTATGGTAAGAACCTGCAGTTGTAGTATATAAATCTTGCATTTTCAAGGCCTTGAAATTAGACTTTATCGGATGCTGGAACAGCAGGAGACCAGGAAGTTTAGTAGAGAACACGATACAGGATGCCTCAATAATGTCATACTGTAATTGTGTCTGATTTGGGTAAAGTCACCCTTCGGGGCCTTGTTTCCATTACAGGTTAAAGAAAACTGCCTACAAAGTCTCTTCTTGCTATAAGTTTTAAGTTTTTCTTATATTTTTCTAACTTATGTTGTCAACTACTTTTTTTTTTAAGGTTTTTTGAGACAGGGACTCGCTTTGTGGTTCAGGCTGGCCTTGAGCTCAGCCTCCAACTCACATCACAGCAGTCCTCCTGCCTCTGCCTCCCATGTGCTGGGATTACAGGCGTGAGCCACCATGCCAGGCACTGTGGTATGTGGTACTGGTTGCTGCTGGGGTGAGTCTCCATGCCCAGTATTGTTATGTCGTTACCGGGGATCGAACCCACGTCCTTGCGCTTGCAAGACAGGTGCTGGAACCACTGAGCTATATCCCCAGCCTGTCAACTACTATTTGAATGAAAAAATTCAAAACTAACTTGAGTGGGTGAAAAAGAGATCTGCTCTTAATCTTTTCTTCCTCCTCTCCCTTCATTACTCTCAGAACTTCACAGCTCCCGAAGTGCTTGCTGATGCTTTTAGAGGCACACATTTAACTAGATAACTAACAACAGATTAGTTCATTTTGTGGAGGCCATAAGATTAAAACAAAATTTTGAAGGTTTAGATAAATAAACTACTAGGTCATGTTCTGCTTTAATAGAAACAATTCTCTTCATTATGCAGATTGTTATATTTTTAAAAATTAAACAAAAGACCAATATTTTCAAGTTCCCCCTGTATATTAGTTAGAGTTCTCTAAAAGAACAAAATCAAAATGAAATATATGTATTATTATATAAGGGGATTTATTAGGTAGGCTTCCAGAACCAGAGGTGAAAAACATCCACAATGGCCACCTGCTGAAAAGCTGTATGAACTAGCAGCTGCTCATCTCGAGACAAAAGACACAGACCAAGAGGGATCAAGGGACCAACACAAGCCCAAGGTCAAAGGTCTAGACGCTCACTAGAGAGTCTATGAGTGCACTGAAGGCTATAGAAACTGGAGACCAAGTCCAAATGCAAGGACAACACTAGTTCTTCCAAAAGGGGCACATTTCCTTTGTTCTCTTTCTAGTTCTTCCAAGCCTATTGGTTGATACCACCCACGCCAAGTGGGTCTTCTTCTTCAGTTTGCTGGCCTACATGTCAATCATTGAAACATACCCAGAACTCTACTAACTCGATAGGTAATTGTTACTCAGGTTGACATATGGCAGTTAAGAGTGCCAATGTTTAGGGGCTTAGTTGCCAGTATCTCTTTACAAATAAAAAACCTGAACAAACTGAATGAATTAATACATCTTTTTAGATATTAAGGAAAAGTAAGGAACAGGGCAAACTACTGCCCTCAAAATTGACACATACACAAGGCATCACAACACAGCTCCACATCAACCAGCGTCACAGTAGAAAAACTTATTGTGTCGTTAAAGAATTGCTGGAGGTCATTGTGGAACTAGTCTGTGTGAGGAAACTTCATGGGGACTTACTGACTGGGGCATAGAGGAACCTGATCTGTTTTTCATGGTAAATATCAGAAAAAAATATTTTTAGAAGTCTGTCATGTGGGGGGTCAATACCTCAGTAAAGTAATTTTCAAATTTTTCACATAATATGCAATTTCATATAACATACACTATACAATCACTTAGAAATTCATTCCCTATAAAATTTCATTTATTTCCATTTTGCATTCTTCTTTCCATACTTTAGAGCCAGCCACTGTTAATGATATGATCTATAGAACTCTTAAGCCATGTTTAATTAATATGCGTGCAAAAGCCTGAAATGGACATTTAAATTTTAGACATACAAACAGAGTCACATTAGATTATGTGCAATTCGTGAGCTCACATTATATGCTGTTGAAGTAATCATAGTCATCAATTCTAAGATGATCTTTGTTTCATGGGAAACTAACACTTGCTGATATGTTTGGGGGTCCTCTATCTTTCTTTAATCCACCAGGATCTTGGAGAGAATGAGTTTTTTTATCCTGAGATTCTAAAGACTTATGAAAATATCACATTTGATTTGGTATATTAAAAAGTAATGTTGAGATAATAAATGTAGATGACCTTGAGACTGAACTCTATCACTAACTTCAAAGCAAACTGTGAAACTTGTAATTTGATTTTTTTTTTTTGGTATTGTAAGTTCTGTATCATTTTTATTTATTTTTTATTCTTTTATCTTTATTGGTACATTACATACATGTATCATGATTGCACTCCATAATGGGGATTTGTACCAGTATAAGACACAACTTAATTCTCATTTTTTCCCATAGCCCTATCCACCCTACTGCCCCCCCCCATATACATAAAATTTGTTTCCTTACTTTTTTGTTACAATCTCATTATTTTTCCCCCTTCACCCTATTTTACTTTGAGCAGTTTCTATTTCACAATATATAACATACAATTCTAGGACTCATTTACATCTTTATTTTCTCATACCAGAGAAAAGATGTGATATGTACCTATCTGTGACCTATTTATTTCACTTATGAGGATATCCTCAAGTTATGTTCATTTAAGTAGAAATGATTCAAACTTATCATTTTTTATGGCAGAGTAATACTCCATTCTGTAGAAGAACCACAGCTTTTTTATCCAGTCTCCAGTTGATGGACACTTGGGTTGTTTCCAAGATGTAGCAATCACAAATTGAGCTGCTATAAACATGGGTGCACATATGTCACTGTGATACGAGTCTTTTAATTCTTTTGTGTATATACCTAGCAGGGCAATGTCCAGGTCAAATGGGACTGCCAATCCTAGCTTTTTGAGGAATCTCCAAACTGATCTCCACAGGGGTTGTTCGAGTCTACAGTCTCACCAACAGTGGAGAAAGGTTCCTTCTTCTCCATAGCCTCGCCAACATTTGCCATTGGCTGAATCTGAAATGGCAGCCATTCTTTGTGGAGTGAGATGAAATCTCAGTGTTGTTTTCATCTGCATCTCTCGAATGCCTAATTTGAGAAACTTGTAATTTGTTTTGTTTTGTTTTGCTTTTTTGGGGGGGGGTTGGTCAGGATCTTGCCATGTAGTCCATTGATGGCCTTGAACTCACAGAGATCCTCCTGTCTCTGCTTTCTGAGCTCTGGGATTACAGGCATGTGACACCATGCCTAGTTCTGTAATATAATTTTTATTCATCATAAATTACTTTTCTAGAAGTCTTGGATGTCTGCATGGGTTGAGACTTTATGCTGGGAGCATGAATTTGGGGGCTTTTATGTTTCAGCACAAAGGGATATCATAAATTCCAAATCTACTCTGTCCTAAATACAAATCTGAATTGGTTAGTTCCGTCACATTTTTGTATATATTTATATACATATATCATTATAAATTTTATATATACCCTTTTTATCTTTATTTATTTGGTGAGAGGGTCTTATTTAGCTCCTGAATTGACTAGGCTGAGCTCAAACTGGGTGGTTCTTCTGCTTCGGTCTCCTAGAGTCCTGGGATTGCAGGCACGTAGCCCATACCCAGCTAAAATATTCATGCTATAAAATAAGCTGCACAAGAGTGAGGATGTATATGTGCTTTGCTCTTCTGTGTCCAGGCACCTAGAATCAGTCTGTCACAGTATAAGAGTCCAGTATATGGCATCGTTTGTTATGTTGTAAACTCTTTGGTATTATCATATACATCTAACACAGTCACCTTCATAGTTCTGCAACTGGTGTTTAAGCATGATTGGTGCTTTAAAGTATTTGCAGAATATTCTGTTACAAGGAAAAGTATGAGGAGAAGTTTTATTAACAAGTAAATAAATAAAGAATATAAAGATAGACTTTTAACACCAGACCTGGCTCACTCCAATCAGAATTCTGAATGGACAGCATGTCTGACTTTCTCTGAGAGCTGGACTCTTAGTTTGCCTTCAGCTATCTTGACTTGCTAATTTCCTTTGCAAAGAAAACTCTGTATCTTTCAGATATGTGAAGGGGTACATAACTTTACAAGAGTATCTCTCTCCTCTGTATCCCTGCTCTCCTCTCTCCATATTGGACTGAATCTGATTGAGCTATGCCCCAGCCCTTTTTATTTTTCTTTTATTTATTTTGAGAGAGGGTATTGCTAAGTCATTGCATTGAGGTGTGCGGACTGGTGTTGAACTTGTGATCCTCCTGCCTCAAGCTTCAAGAGTGCCAGAACTACAGGCATGCACTACAACACAGATATTCTTCAAGGAGCTGCTCTTATGCGGCTATCACTTCAGCTACAGTTTAACACTAAGATTTCTAGCCTGTCATATGAACAACAGGCCAAGGCTCATGTTTCATACAGGGTAGATGGGGTAGTTTCTTTTGCATGGTTTTTAATTTCTTCTGAAAATGGACTGCGCATGTGTGTAATATCTACACATGCATGCATGTGTCCATGTACAGGTTAGCATTTTATTTATATACTCACTGCCAGACAGTTTGTTCCTGGGTAAGAATAAGAATGAAGTAGAAGTCCATGAATAGCTCTGTCAGAAAAATAGAAATCCCTTGCACCAAAAATTCCTATCAGTCTTGTTTCTAATCTGCTCTACAACTTACTACCAAAAAGTTGCTACTTGAAAATTTCCTGAAAGTTTCTCCACTGACTCAGTACTGTTCCCAAAGTGTTTCTGTACTGTGCACATGGACCCTATCTTTTCACATGTTTATTTTTTTTAACTGAGAGGTAATTACTTGTTTAACATTTTATTTACAAAAGATGTATACAATTGCCTCTCAGGTCTAATTAGCATAGGATAATACAATTAAGCTAATCACCCCAAAGAAAAAGAGCTGGCATTTTAGCTATCATAGTGAATGAATAACATAGTAAGATTTTTGGAAATGCTGAAGAGTACATGAGTGTCTATGGTCTCGGGGACTAGGAATTGATACAATTCCTGCAAGTTTCCATTTCTTGTGCAGGGGCCATGCTAATCTTCTCTGTATTGTTCCAATTTTAGTATATGTGCTGCCGAAGCGAGCACAAGTTTCCAGATCTTAACCATATGTAACCTTGGGATGAGAAGGACTAGGAAAAGACCATGAACACGAAAATGAATATTCAGTGAGAGATTGCAGAGGTGATAATCTTTATTCTATATAGGAAGGAACTCTTTTGTAAAAGGGAAGGGGTCCTAGAGATGGAGAAAGGTGCGTGGGAGTGGAGAGGAGAGAAAGTGCATATCCTGTGTGACTCACATATCTTTTCAAACCATTACTGATCCTTAGTTTTTAGGTGACTATTAAAAGAATTAACTTACTCAAGGACTGTAAATTTCAGATTAAACTCTGAAAGGATAAACTAAAAAGTTCTATTCAAAACTACCAGCGTGAGAATGGCCTGGATTTCATCTTGGCTTTAGAATAATTGTCACTATAGGGAATCTTTCACATAATTATCATTGCACTGTCAGAATATAATAATGCTCATAATAATAATCCAGCCAATGGATAATGCTTAAGCATTTTTTCAAAGTGCCTTGACATCTATTATTTGCTTTTTGTGCTACCTTTAACTAGAATATGTTTGCAATATATAATAATTACATTCACTTTGGGACTGTTATTGACTTGAGTCTTTCCTGTCCCTCCCGAGACTTAATCCAAGTTAACCCTGACTATTCCCATGTTATGGAGGAGGGAGCCAAGACCCAGAGCAGCTGTTCTTCACTCTGGGTCATGAATGCAGTAGCAGGGCTTCGCAGGCTCACTGCTTTCTTTAGAAAATGTCATCCTGTGCAGGAATTCCACTTTTATTTTCTTCTTTTTATAAATGTCAGGGGAATCGTTTTAGAGAGTAACCCTTCAGCTGAGCAATGCTGCATTGGTTTCTGTTATTTTACAGGCCAGTTGGGGAGGGGGCTTACTAGGGATGTGTTCTTTCCTTACTACCCCTTCACTGGACCCCAAGTATGGACTTCCTGTTTCTGTAAGAAGAGCCTACATGTAAGAAGCAAGCGTGGGAGTGGCGCTGCTGAACAGAAAGTTGCATGTCTGTCTTCTGCTAGACACGTGAAAGGAATCTCAGTTGTTGGTCCTCGAGCAGTTGCTGGCCTTTTCCAATGCATTTTTAGTGGCAAATAACTCCAAGTGCTTTACAAAGGGAATAGCTTGCAGATGTGGGTATGATAACCTGCAAAGCATGACTTAAATATAGTAATTGTCTCGAGCCTGCTCTTAACTGTGGCGACAGAGTTTCTACTATGTCATTAGCGGAAAAATTACGAAGTCTTGGAACACAGTGAGCCAAGTTCTGGCATCAGCTGTCTCTTCTACGTTTTTTTAAACAGAGTTAATTGGCTTTTAACCAAAATGATTAGGGCATGAGGTTAAAGCATGTGGGAATAGGAAAGAGCTAAGATAAATGGAAGTGTCCAAAAGTTAAAAAAAATTAATAGCTTAGAAATAATTACCTTATCTCTTTGTGCTCAAATCACTGGCTCTTTTATTGTGATTTTCTGTTATCTTCCTCATGAAGATAACTGCAATTTAAAGCGAATGGTTTTGCCCTGCAGGATCTCTTCAGCCTCCTCTCTTCTCTGGTCCTACCCAGCAGAGTCAAGTAGGAAAAGTTTCATAGAACTCAAGGAGATGCAGGTGCCATATGGAAAAAACCACGGGGACTACATTTCTGTCA
>PVIR01023638.1:0-26781 GCA_004026965.1 Petromus typicus | reverse complement strand
CCTTATTTCGCCAACGGATTGTAACTATATAATAAAAACTGGTAAGGACACAATTTAAATATCATAGATGCTATCAGAAGATTGCACAAAATGAAATCCTAATAGGATGAAGTTCTTTCAAATGCACATGTTAAAATCACCAAGATAGACCATATAGTAATCATTAAATAAGTCTCAACAAATTTTGAAACACTAAAATCTTAATCAGTGGAGGTAAAGTGAAAATAATAAGATATGTACAAAAATTTTAAATATTTATGTTATATTCTTCTGAAAGATTAATCACAAAGATGTACCTTGAGAATATACTCATAAGTGAAATAAACAGGACACAGATGTATAAATACTGTATCATTTCTTTGGTATGAAAAAGTGTAAATGAATTCTAAAATGTATGATGAGTATTGTGAAATAAGAAGAAACTGTTCGAAAGGAAAAGGAAAAAGCGGGTACAGGTAAGAAGGGAAAGAAAACATTTGATCATTAAAATAAAGGAAACAAAGATTATGTAGTTGTGGGGGTTTGTAGGGAGGGCAGGAAAAGGGGAAAAATGAGAATCAAGGTGTGCCATGTACTGGTAAAAACCCTCAATGTTGGGGCGGGGATTTAGCTCAGTGGTTCCGGCGCCTGTCTTGCAAGTGCAAGGACCCGGGTTCGATCCCCAGTAACCATATACAATACTCGGTGTGGAAACTCATGCCCAGCAGCAACCAGTACCACGTACCACAGTGCCGGGCGTGGTGGCTCATGCCTGTAATCCCAGCACTCTGGAGGCAGAGGCAGGAGGACTGCTGTGATATGAGTTTGAGGCTAAACTCAGGGCCACCCTGAACTACAAAGGGAGACAGGTCTCAAAACAAAACAAAACAAAACAAAAAATGTGAAGGTGATTATAATGAATATATAAAATGTGATAATAAAATCAATTTAAAAAAATAAAATGAGTCAATGGATAAATTTAAGCTTTTAAAATTAATAATAATAAAAATATAACATACAAGTTTTGACCTTATCAGAGATAATAGTATAAGACATGACAAGTCATAAAAATACAAATGTCCAATAAACATGAAAAATGTACTAGACCTCACTCATACTTAAGAAATACATAATTTTGGTTCAAAGAATATTCCTCCAATTTCACTCTTTAAAAATTCTCTTAAGTAAATAAATATATAGATGCACAAGGAAATGCTTCAAGGAATAATTTATGAGGGTGAAAAGAAAAATAAGATACATAATCAACAATGGACTATATATATAACTAGAAGGCTACGTAGGCATATTTATTGATATGGAAAGCTTTCTAACATGTATTAATTTTAAAACATTATAAAACAGCTCACGTAGATTAATTCTATTTACAAGAAAAAACAATGTTAATTTTCTGTGCACTATAAAATTTTCTTTCACATAGACAGCATACTAGAGAATAATGTAAAACTAATTAAAGTCACGAGTAATTTTAGTCTGAAAATAACAGCATAAAGTTCATTTTTATTTATTTTTCCTAGAAGTAATTTATTATTTGAAAATTATATTATCAGAAATTATGTCTTTATGCCAAATCAGGAAATCTTTTGTTACATTATTTTCTATAATCTGTCAATATATCTGAAACACATACACATAGTTCTTCAAATATTCTCATTGCTGCCATTCAAAATGTTAGCTGTGGGGGACAGTGTAAAGATCATTCTTTGGAATCAAGCAGTCTTTGAGTTCACTACAAATATTTTTCTATTTCTGGTCTGACTGTACCATATCAGTCACTTAGTAAATACATACTGAATATCGTTTATGTGCCATTATAACGTTAGGCAGTAATTATACAATAAAGGAAAAAAACAGACACTGTGTCTATCTTCTGGAACTTACAGTTATGAAGAAGAAAGACATAAGTAGAAATACACACAAATACACACACAGAGACAGACACAGAAAGGCACACAGACACACACACAGACACACAGACACAGACACACACACACACAGACACAGACACACACTTTCTCTCACTCACTCACTCACTACTGTCAGAAGGACCATGATGAAGTGGAGAATGCCAGCTGGGAAAGCTAGAGAGTGTGACCTGGGGAAACGCCCAGAGTGGACATTTTGTGAACGAGTGGGAGTTACACAGGAGAAAAGGAAGAGAAAGACTTTCAGGCAGAAGTTCATGTGGCTGGAGTAGGAGAGAAATACAGCACAAGATGAGGCTACGGAAACTGACGGAGGCCTGGACATGCAGGACTTTTTGTAAACATTTGTATCTTTAGTTTAGCCGTGATAGAAAGTCAGTGAAAAGCTGGAATTGGGGGCAGGAAGGACAGATTCTCCTGATTCGATTTAAAAAGATTATTCTAAGTATGGAAAAACAAAACAAACTGACATAAGTGGAAGGAAGATAAACTATTAGTGAGAGGGAATGTGGTAATTGCTACTAAAAGACAGGAAAAGTTTTAAGATTTGGGAGGTGGGATAAAGGAAAAGGAAATGTCAACGTGAGTGTTTCACGTTTTGCTTTAAATACTCTGTGATTGGCTAGCAATCCAACCTATTGACAGGGAACCCAGAGAAGCAGGTACACTTGTGGGAGCAGTAATTTAGTTCTTCTAGATATAAGATTAACCTGACTGACATACACTTGAGGTGCTTCTAAAAAGACCCCCCAGTACATAAGAGATGGAGCAAAAAAACGTTAAGTGTTGTCTGGAGGGAGAAATCTCTATTTATGAAAACCTTGTGAGAAGATAACATTTCCTAGGAAGGAACAGAATAAAATGTGGAACCACCATGTCTAATAGAGGATAATGAGCTTTTAAAGTTCAAAATGATGCTTAATATAAACTTAGTCTAAGCATAAGCAAATTAGCTTTATTCTTATGTTGCATAAACATTATTTTCTCACTTCCAGGAAGCATTCAAATACATAAATTATTTTCATACCTGGGGAAAACTCAAGAGAATGAATTTTATATTCTTAACACAGTCCTTAAAATTCAATTACCATTTAGTAAAAATTGCCAAGTATTTCTGCCTTCTGCTTAATTTAGACCAATTTATTTACCTTGGAACTACACCTGACATCTCTATACTTAAAGCTGTTTTGCAGTATAAAGCTGAATGTTACCAAAGATATAATCTATAGATTTTTCCAGGCAGTTCATTCAATAGCTCTAAAAGACAGCTTCTCAGTTTTTTTTTTTTTTTTGGGGGGGGTGGTTTTTGATACAGGGTCTCGTTTTGTAGTTCAGGTTGGCCCTGAGCTCAGCCTACACAGCAATCCTCCTGCCTCTGCCTCCCAAGTGCTGGGATTACAGGTGTGAATCATCACACCCGGCACTGTGGTATGTGGTGCTGGTTGTTGCTGGGCATGAGTCTCCACACCTAGTATTGTTATGTGGTTACTGGGGGATTGAACCCTGGTCCTTGCACTTGCAAGACAGATGCCGGAACCACTGAGCTAAATCCCCAGCCCTGAACTACTATAATTTTTATAAGTGAAAAAATTCAACAAAAATTACTGCTAAAATCAGGACTCAGCACTATGGATTCCAATACCCAATCTTACTTGAACTAGACACATTTGTAAAATGATGTTCCAAGTTGATATAGTAGTATGATTCTAAAAAAGGAATTCCCATTTTCCCCTCTTTGATTTGTAGCCATTTTACTTGTCAAAATGATTTTCTTTCAAAATGCCAGTCTAGGCATGTTCCAGCCTAGCTGAAAACCTTCCCTGTCTTTCCACAGACATAAAGGAGGTTGTAAGCATGACTGCTGACTGCTGCAGTGACCACTGCACAAGAAAACTCTAGGCATAAAAAAGTTCACATTAAAATACAAAAATTCAGCTCACATTAAAATACAAAAATAGCCATCTTTTAACTATGAAAAAATTCAGAAGACGCCCAGCTATCAAAACTGTAAGACATTTCTTTCATTACCATGAGCACGAAGTAAAGCTTCAGCAGTAAAGAGAGGAGCCTGAAGCATGTCTGCTGTTTCCACAATAAGCATGTCTTTCAATCGACGCAGATCTTGAGGCCTTAATCCTTCATAGGGCTTTGAAAAGAAAAAAACTGAAGTTAAATCAGCTATCATATTCTTAAGAAGTATCAAAAGTATCTACAGATATCAAAAATATCTAATGTATATCATTATTATTTATTTCATTTTCCAGTTTCAACTGAGCTGTGGGAAGCTGACAAGGTTTCCCTAGGCTTCCAACTGTGGACTTCGTACCATACCCTTTCACAAATCTCCTTCTAGAAGGAAAGCAGAAAGTGTAGCTCTGGCACCTTGTTCTGAAAATCAAACCATCTTAGTATGATGGCAAGAGCATCATACCTTACCATATTTTATTTTTAGTTGTGAAAACTGAGATGATAAAAAAGTATTAGAAATAAAATTTACAACCATACCACTGAAATGATAATCATTACTAAAGTTCTCATGAATTTTTATCCAGTCTGTTCCATTTTCTTTAATTAACTGTGTGTGAATATATGAGTCTTCATTTGGGCACAATTTTAGCCCCAAATAGTAACCAGTTTGCTGCAGTACATGTAGAACTAAAAATCACATCACAGGGTAAGAGTAAGTAGGAATTCCAGAATACTTATTAGTGGATTTATAGCTATTTTAGAATGAGCTTTTTTAGTATCATGGCAACCATTTCATCAATTCTTACTTCATTCTGTATGGCTAGGAATATTCACCAAATTCTCTGATTTCACAGGACTAACTTGTTGACCCTTAGACATCTTCTGATAGGTACAAATAAAAAAAGAGTAAGTATGATCATGACAGAAAATACTAAACATTTAGACACATAACAATCTGCCAAGATTATTTAAAAGAATATTTCCATATTGGTCAATAATATAGAAAATTGTAATATTTGCTAATTTAGAAAAAGAAAGTTATAAAACACAAACATTCTTAAAGATAAGAAACTATTTAGCAAGTTGTCCAAATTCACAAAAAAAGGCAATACTTTTTTTTTTTTTTTAGGTTTTTTTGAGACAGGGTCTCGCTTTGTAGTTCAGGCTGGCCCTGAGCTCAGCCTCAATCTCACATGACAACAATCCTCCTGCCTCTGCCTCCCAAGTGCTGAGATTTCAGGTGTGAGCCACCATACCGGGCACTGTGGTATGTGGTACTGGTTGCTGCTGGGCGTGAGTCTCCACACCCAGTACAGTATGTGGTTACCAGGAATGGAACCTGGGCCCTTGCGCTTGCAAGACAGGTGCTGGAACCACTGAGCTAAATCCAGTGTCAGTAAAGCTGCACTGAGCTGGTCCTTAGACACTCTATAGGGAAAAAAAAAAATCAGTGTATCATGTAGCAACCTCACATATTATAAGCCTTTAAAATTTATCTTTTAACTATTAATTTTAATACAGGAATCTACTCCAATATATAACCACAAATGTGGATAAAATGGTTAGTTGTGGCACTATGTACAAAAGTGGAAAATGTAAAAACCTCAAATGTATAGTCAGGCAGTTAGACTATACCTATGTTAGAATAATCAGCAATTATGCAAAATGACTTTTATGGTGAGTATGTAAAAACTCCAAAGAGTTAAGAGCTTTAAAAATGTCACAATAATATTAAATATGTAAAGGGAAAAATGGAAGACATTCACGCATTAAATTGTACAGAATTGAGTATTCAAGGTTTCATTTTTGTCTCTTTTTATAAACACCGAGTTTTATAGGAAATATTAAAAATTAAAAACCCACTCAGGATGTTAAAATATTAGGAAAAGTAACAATATACAGTCTGTATTGCTATACCTTTAAAAATTATGGTTCAGGCTTATGTTAAAAAAATTTCCTATTACATGGCATTAACAGCCTATTTTATCAACATTTCTATTGGGCTATCTCGCCATGAAAGTCTACACATATAAGTAGACATGACTAGGAACAAATCAAAAATTCACCCAAACTATTCCATTTAGGGATGCCATTAAATAAAAAACTACAATTTAAATCTAGTTTAGCTAGCATCAGAAAAACCCCTAATCATGTACAGTTTGTATTTAAACTAATTATGAAACACTTTCTGCTGCAAAACAGTAAATCTTTTAATGGCTACATCTGTAGTACTCATTCCTCTAAAGAAATTATACACTAGATTTCATACTACTTCTAGAAAATGTATCATGTTATTTCTGGAAAATATATCCCAAATTCAAACATGGGACTCCCAGTATTTCTCATTTGCCTAAGTAGTAAGAGTATTTCTTGACCTTTCTAATGATAGTAACTATGCATTTCTAGGACTTATTTCCTAAATTTTCTTTTTCAGATATTCATCATATTCAATATTGACTTAAGTAGAGGGAAAACAGTGAATTTAACTATGATTCTATAGATCAGGTTATCTAGTGATCAGTAGTAGTAAAACTAGCTAATGAGGAAAAATAGGTTTCTTTGCAATTTGGAAATAATAAATTGGAAGTTTTTCAATTTTTGATGTATTAAGAAGGGATAATACTAAAGCAATATGCATAGGTTAAGTTTTTTCAATAGTTCTTGAAAGACAAAGAACAGTCACTGCTTTCATCAACATGTAACATATTCACTCTGAAAGTGCAACAGAACGGTAATTAGGTCATGTGAATCAGCATTTCAATTCACTGCTCAGTCCCAAGTGGGCACTAGCTCTCCTCTGTAGGAAGGATTAAAATGAAGGTGCCTTTCTCTTTCCTGTTGCAAAGATAAATGCTTCTATTTCCAGATGAAATACAAACCAAAAATTACCTTCAGAGAAGTCAGAAATGATATGAAGAAAAAGGAAACTAAATTAGAACAAAGAAACAAAAGAACCTTTTCCTAATCAGTGCATGGCACTGCTACCAGAAGACCACTCAAGAAATGAAACCCTCTAACACACAAACTACTTTGATTCAAGTTAAAAAGATGTTTGCTATTTTCAAAAACCTATTTCACAAGGACTATGACATTAAGGAATTACAAAAGAAATAGTTGTTTTTTATTTTTCCATATAATAATAGCTCTGATCAATTCTTTAGGTGAAACAAGTTCATTTAAAAAAGGGCTAAGGGAGGATTCGGGAGGGGGAGGGGCAGGGGATACAGGAGGGGGGATGGGCCAGGAGGGGGAGGCAGAGGAAAAAGGAGGGGAAGGGAGTCAGTAGTGGAGGCAATGGCCAGCAAGTGGGTTTCTCGCCACACAGAAAACTTCAGGCCTTCGTGAGCTATGGACTGAGGAAGGGAGGATTCTTAGGAAGGGCTCTAAGAGCAGCATATTGATTACTTTTATTTCATTAGCTGAGATTGAGATACATAATTCTACTTGTAGAGAAGCTAAATCTTCACTAGGTTTTCCTGTTCTTTCTTTCCAAGTTATTAACTGACCCCATCCCCAGCCATCACTTTTGTTTTTTATTTATTTATAAGGAGTTATCGCTCTTTGAAATTATGTGGTACTTTACTTTTCAAACTTCAATGGTCGCTTCTCTTTCTCTTCCTGGAAATAAATACTTAAGAGGGCAGGTGCTTATCTTTCTTCTTCACTGTTACCTATGCACATTAAAAATAGTGTCTGGGAGAACACTCAAGAGTTCTGCTGAGTGATGAGAGTGAGCTAATAAACTAATCTTCTAGAATAATGGAACAAATTAAGATGTGTTAAGAAGATATAGGATGAAGGGGTAAATAATGAGGGGAAAAAATGTGATAGGAATAAAAAAGGAAACAAAACTTATGTATATAGGGTGTGAGAGGTTGCAGGATGGGCGAGGGAAGGGGAAAATGAGAATCAAGTCGTGTCATATTCCAGTACAAATTCTCACTGTTGAATGCAATGATGATGTGTATTCATAATGTACCAATAAAGATTTGAATAAAAAAAAAAGAAGATATAGGTTATATGCCACATTCTCCAGACGATTAACTCAAAGAAAAACTTGGCTCAGGCTGTAAAGATAAAAATATCTAATTACTTAAGTGTTCATTAATTGAATGGGATAAGTGTACATTATATATTCTGTGGAAAGATGTTTATCATATACTGTTAAATTGAAAAAAAATTTAAAACTCAAGTGTATGATATGATGATACTTTTTCAATAAAAACACAACAGATACAGGACTGCCTGTAAAGATTACTTGTGTTGGAGAGCTTGGAGCCCCATGCAAACTTGAGAAGTGTTTGGCAGAGAAGACACAATAGGAAGTGCTCAGGTGTTCTTGAATATGCTGTATACTCTGAGGGGGAAGATGACTCCTCCCCCTCTGATGATATATATTCAAAACTGTAACACACCAACTTCTGGGAGGGACTGGTTCCCCCTTCCAAAGAATCTAGAAGGGACCAGGAATAAACTCCCCCATGCCCCTGGTTTTCTGGAGGGGCGATATAAGAGGACAAAGGAACACAGGGCAGGAGTGCATGGGAAACAGAACCCTACTCAGAGGACAAGCTGAGGCCCTCCATGCTATTTTTATTTGTGGTTGGAACGTATCGGTGCTGTTGGCTAGAATGACGACAAGCTAGACCCTCCTTGCTGTAACCTCTCTGGCACCGTAACAGTGTTGTTTTGCTAGAGTGGTAATTATGTTATATTCTCAAATTGCTTTGTATTATTTTTACTATTTAATTTTAATATATATATAAGTAAGAAAATTCTCAATTCCAGGGAGCTTTGGTTTCATTTTGCACATCAAGCCTCAATTCCTAAATAGAGGTATACCAAAGAAAACTTCGGCAAGTTTTCTTCCCTGCTGACACAATGTCACAGACTGGTGATCTAAGAAACTAGTCCTTTTCCAACATGGGACTTAGTTCTTCTGAGGGAGCTGACGCCATGTTGGGTAAGGCCTTCACTACATTCAGTGACTAGCACCACTCTGCTTCCCGCACCTTGGCATCCTGCTTGGAGCTTGCCCATGTCCTTCCTGCAGGATGAGAGGTGATCTTTACAGAGGACAAGACCAATGCCTGCATTAAGGTGTCTGGAACAATGTGGGACTGTTTTGGTTTGTAAAGGCCCTGGCCAGTGTCAACCCTGGGAGCCTCACCTGCAAGGTAGGTGGTGGACTTGTGCTGGCAACAGGTGCTAAACTAGTGGGAGGCCCTGTCCATCTATTGCTGCTGCTTTTGGCTGAGGACAAGAAAGTAGAAATCTAGAGTCTGATGATAATGTGGGCTTTAGTCTTTTTGACTAAACTTCACTTTGTATCATGTTCAACAAAAACTGTACAGCTTTAAAAACATTACTTTGAGGATAGAGTCAGCCAAGAGGAAATGTTTTACATTCTTAGCAATGAATATTAATTATCAATTTCAAATACATAAAAGTGGAAAAAATTAAAATAGCAAAGAAGTAACGTTTTCATTTTTATAAATATTAATCTTTCTTTGGATGACAGATTTTTGCCTAACTAGCAACAGTTACCTAACTTTTAAAAAACCATAATTGTTTATTATAGTTATATTGTTTATTTAAATAATCTGTTAAAGTTCTATTTTTTAAATCTCCCCAACTGAGTTTAATAGATTTCTATCATAATTAAAAATTGGATGGCATCTTGGAGAAAAAAACTAAAGATAGTCATAATTACAACATTTTTGGAATATTATTCCAGAAAGTTTTCTGATTAACTGATCATGTTAACAATTATATTTGAGTCAAAATTATGGACTGCCAAAAGCAGACAGTATAACCATCAGAAGATGCTTGGATTTGAAGTCAGAAGAATCAAGTTCATTTCTCTTTGATCCAGACAAGTTATTTAATCATTTTCTGGTTTATCTTTCTCCTTTAAATCAGTCAGGATGACAGGTACTATATCTATCAAGGATCCGCACAGATTTGGTAACTGTATGAAAGGACCAGCAAAAGCACTTAGGACATATATCCTCCTTTCTATGTGTACTTAAACTCAGTAAATATATCTATAAAATAACCTAACTAAAGAAAAAAAAAAGATTAAAAAAATGTAAATTTTATTAGTTTGTTTTTTTTGAGACCTGGTCTCACTTTGCAGCTGGCCCCTGAGCCTCACTATGTAGCCCAGGAGAGCCTGGAGCTCATAGCAATCCTCTGCTTCTGCCTCCCGAGTGCTGGGATTCCAGGTATGAGCTACCATGCCCAGCACTGCAGTATGTGGTACTGATTGCTGGTGGACATGAGTCACCACAACCGGCATTGTAGTATGTGATTACTGGGGATCAAATCTGGGCCCTTGCACTTGGCAAGGCAGGTGCCAGAACCACTGGGATAAATCCCCAGCCCAAGAAATGGAAATTTTAATTCCAAGAAATTTAGTCCTTTTGGCCATTGTGGAGAATATAAAACTCAAATACTGTTGGAAATTCATGGAAAGAATAAATCACACTCAAAACTAATATACATAAAAACCAATAGTTACATAATTCCTTTCAAAATCAACACTGATGACGAATTGTGATCATTTTGGTATAAAAATGTATTTTGTTACAATTTCTTTTAAAAATATCTGTAGATATTTACTTTGTGTAAACAGTATGTTAGTCACTGACAATACTCTGCTGGGTAAGGCACATGTGGTTCTAATACTAACAGAGCAGATACTCTAATGAGTAGAGGAAAGCAAATAAACACATCAACAAAATAATTCAAAGTAATTACAGCATATGGTAAAAATGATAGGGAATTGGGGCACAGCTCTCTGATAAAATATACTTAGCATGCACAATGCTCTTGGTTAAAAAAACCAAAAAGGAAGGAAAAACAAGATGGACAAGTGAGATGAAGGCTGTTGGCTGGCTTCATTTAATCATCCCACATGATATATGCATACCACATCATTTTTACTCCACAATGTATACAATTCTCATCTGTCAATCAAAAATATAACAGTTTAAAAAGAATTATGCTGGGCATGGCACTACAATCATGTAATCCTGGAACTCTGGGATGTTGAGGGAGGAGGGCTGTAAGTTCAAGTCCTGTCTGGGGAACTTAGGGTGACTCTATCTCGAGAGCTCAGGATGTAACTTAGTGTGAAGCCCCTGGTTCAATCTCCAAAACTGGAAAAAGCAAGTATAGAAATGAACAGACAAGGTATTACATTTTAAAAAGGATTTAAGGGCCAGGGATTTGGCTCAGTGGTTCCGGCACCTATCTTGCAAGTGCAAGGGCCTGGGTTCGATCCCCAGTAACCACATACAATACTGGGTGTGGAGACTCACGACCAGCAGCAATCAGCACCACATACCACAGTGTCAGGGCATAGTGGTTCACGCCTGTAATCCCAGCACTCGGGAGGCAGAGGCAGGAGGATTGCTGTGACGTGAGTTTGAGGCTGAGCTCAGGGTCAGCCTGAAAAACAAAGTGAGACCCTGTCTCAACACTACCCCCTCCCCCAACTAGGATTTAAGGAAGGATGACCCAAAACTGCCTATCTAACCCTAAAGCAAAATAACTGGGAGAAGATTTTGAACACAGGAACCAATGCAAAAGCCTTAGTGTAATTTAGGTATTATACTTAGAGTAAGGTGTACCAGGGGGAAAAAGTTTGACATGATGTTGGAGAGGCAGACTGCAATTAGATCATATGAGCAAATAGTTTGGATTTTATTCTAAGTACAGTGAAAAGATACTTCTATAATAGTTTGGACAGTTTAAACAAGTCCCCAAAGGCTTTGCTGGGGAAGCTTAGTTCTCACTATGATGATGATGGCGTGGGACCTCTAAGAGGTGGCACCTGTGAGAGCCCACCAGATCAATAAGGGAATGTCCAGAGAAGGGCCTGTGAGACCTCAATTTCCTTTTGGCCTACTTTTAGGGTCCTTCCTCCTAAATGTCAGCTACTGTTTATCAAGGAGCCTTCCCTAGAGCCTGGTGTTTGGATTTTCAGCTTGTAAAACTATGACACTCAGAAAGGCAACCTATTCAGGTATTTCATTATATTAATATAAAATAGACTAATGTAGTCACTAATTGATGTAAATGCTACGATAAAGTTTAAATTTAAAATATCATTCTGAAAAAAAAAAAAAATCATTCTGACTTCTATGTACAACATAGATTCTAAAGAGACCTGAATAGAGGAAGGAAGTACATAAGAAAACTACGACAACAGTTTAGATGCCAGGAACGGTGGCCCACGCTGCAATCCCAGCACTTGGGAGGAAGGCAGAGGCAAGAGGTTTGCTGTGAGTTCGAGGATTGCCTGGGCTACACAGTGAATTCAGGGCCAGCCTCAACTATAAAGCGAGACCCTGTTTCAAAAAACTAAAAAAACACAAAGCAAGATAATAGCTTACTGAACAGTGAAGTGAGCACAATGACAGCCTGAAAGGTAGGAGTGGAGACTGGGAAGAGGAAAAGATTTAGGTTATATTTTTGGAGGTGAAATGAACAGGATTCCCTGTTTAGATGTTATGGTTATGAAGATGAGTCACATTTATATTTAAGCAACTATGTAGACAGAAGAAATGCTTAATTAGACAGAGAAATGACAGGAGAATACTGTCCTTGAAACCAAGCGAAGTGTTTCATTAAGGAGGGTGTGGTCACTTGTGTAAAGTATTGCCTAGGAATTCAAAACAGCAAAGTACCTAGTGAATCTGGCAACATGTAACTCCATGAGAACTACAGGTCCCCCATAGTAGAAGGGAAGAAACTCATTATGCAAAAGGTAAGGAACTTGGTATTTATAGACAATTCTTACATTATGTTTCACTTGTATGAAGATCAGAGATAAGGGGCTGCAACAAAAGGGCAACAGAACTGGTGAAGAGTAGTCAATGGCTTTTATGTTATCTCGCTTTATGCTTTGCTTTTAAAATGGCATTTACAAAGCCTGTTGGTTGATAAAGACAATCTAGAGGGGGAGAGAATGAACAGAAAAAGTGCTGCTGTGGAGCCACAGAATGGGTAGGACTTTACATTTCTATTATTGTAATAAACATATTCATACATTTGAGAAAAGCTCCCCACCCTCCAGGTTTTCTAGGTGTGATTTTATGACTATTGCTATGAAGATGATAGGATATGTAGCAAAATGCAAAAATGACCAAAAAGAATTGAGTTTAAAGAAAATATAACATTTAATATAAAAATCTAAAATTATTAAGTACAACTAAAATATTTAATTAGAAAATGTCTTACCTCTCGTTTGTCTAGCGCAGCATATTCAGCTTCTATTTCTTCAGCCTCTGGATCCCGTGAAAACACCATCTGAGATTCAAGATTGAGGGCCAAATCTTTGTGATGCTGCTTTTCAGCACAATCACAAGGAGTATCTTTATTTTCATTCTCAGCAAACAAATCTCCTCCATGTTTCACCAAAAGCTAAAAGAGATTTTAAAAAACATTTACAACTGCACGTTTCTAAGAAAAGTTATTTCATGGTATGCATTAAAAACTTAAACACATAACTGAACTGGCATCATGAAAATGCCAACTGTGTACTTCAAATGTTAGAAAGCATTTAGCAGCAATAATGTCTGATTTTTCAGACTGAAATTCTTGTTCTCAGCAATTAGATCTTTTGTTAAACGATAAAAATAGCAATTCTTAAACTATAAAAAGCAATCTGTCCAGCCCTGTAACAAAATTTTACTTAAAAAATAAAAACATTTAGGCGACAAGCGCGGAAGGAGGACCTTGCAAAATCCATCTACTTCTCTACCCACACTGAGTAAATGCAGCTCCTGTGTGGACAGGCCTCTAGTGCAGGCCTGGCCCACCTTCCCAGCAGCACTCAGGCCCTGAGACCCCCACCCGGCAACGGCAGCATGAGGAGGAGCCTGCAGAGACTCCATCTTCCTGTCTGCTCACACTGCTGATTGGGGCATGACCTCCGATGGGAGCGGGGTGTGCGGAGGAGCCCCCCAGAGACCCCATTTACTAGTCTGTGTACACTGAATAAGTGAGGGAGCAGTGCTGGGACTCAGGCAGAGGCTTTTGGTGTGCAGCTGCCCAGTCTGCCACAGTGAAGAAACCCTGGAGGAGCGAAGAAATCCTGTGGACTAGAGCCACTGGTGAGTTTGTGGCGCCCACTATAGGACCCTAGACCCTTGTGGAGTTCAGTCCTACAGGAGTCCACTGAACTCAGCTCAGGCATTACACTCAGAACCTAGACGAGGGAGGGCAGCTAATTCCCTGTAACTAGTCAACTCCGATCTGGGTGCCTCTGCCCGTACTATCTGCAGGTGACAGAGACACATGCCATGAAGGGCCCTATGGTAGTATTTTTGACTTTGTTTTTTTGTTGCTGTGTACTTTTTCTTTCTTTTTTTTTTGACTTCTCCTTCATGCCTCATTTCTCTGAGTCTGTTCATTTTAGGGTTTTTTTCTTCTCTCAACTGCTCTTATTTTTACAGGAGAGGGAAAGTAGTCTCGAGTTAGCCTGTTGCTACTAGATACCCCTATGCTTCTTCAGTTCCTTTATCCTCTCTTGTCCTCTGATCAGTATCATTTCCCAGAAATTAATGCATTCCAGTCTTCCCTATTCTCCTTTTCTTCTGCACTGTTTATCATGGGGGGTGTATATGGTTTCTAGTGAACCTGCTGTTGTTAGTCTATTCTGTTTTGTATCTTTCCCTTGTTTCTTTTGTCTTCTAGTCTCTGAGTTTCCTGGAGTTTTTGTGATCTTTATACATCATCTAACCCTATTTCTAATCTCTCCTTCTCCTCTTTATGCCCCCCAACTTCCTGGTGACCCTTTATTCCCAACAGGTGATGAGGCTATACTGAAGGACTTGCATGTTATAAAAATATTTCTGGTTGATTCCAAATTTAGTCATATGCTCACAGATCTAACACATGAGATTAAAGGTATCAGAATAGTAATTGCCAAAGCTTGTCATTTCCTGTGCTGTTTGATACAATTGATGAAACTGACTGTATTATAAGAACCAAGGTGATGTGATTGTTCAGTTTAAGTACTTTGTATAATTTGTCAGAACTTTTGTTATGTAAGGGTCATTACAGCCAAAGAAGACAACCCACACCATCTCCGAAGGGCTCCAAATTTAAGAAAAAGGACTTGCATTAAACACTGCCTGGAGAGTCGGGCAGAAATTAAACCAAAAATAACAATACCAACAAAAAAACAGACATGAGAAAGAATTCAAAACTTAGACTCAAAGATCATCACAAGGGAAGCCAAGAAAAATGGGAATAGAGCAAACTGAAGGTCAAACATCAGGATTCTCACAGCTGGTATCAAAAGAGGATCTAGTAAAATGGAAATCAGTAATAACTTTTCAGATAAAAACAGAAAGACTCCAAAGTGGAAGATATAATTAATAACACTTAAGAAAAGATCAGGAACATGATAGAATCTCAGATTACAAACATAAAGGAATCTGTTAAACAGCTTGAAAGAGATTTCTAGGAGATGAAAAATTCCAATGAAAGTTTGAAAATTAGGATCAATGAATGTGAAGGCAGAATATTAGACATAGTAGATAAGATTGCAGCTACTGAACGCAAAAGGAATAAGTTAGAGAAAATAGCAAGGGGCGACAAGCAGTTGTTGGGTGGTGCAAAGAAGACTAATAAGACTAATTCGAGCCAGTGAAGAAATGGAAGACAGTGCAAAAGATATAAAAACCCGTTCACAGATATAATGGTAGAAAACTTCACAGGAAAAGGGAAAGACTTGGACTTACAATAAATAAGGCACATAGGACTCCAAGTGGACGTGATATATAAAAAATCTGCACCTAGGCAAATAATAATCAAGATTCCAGAAACCCAACAGAAGGAAATATTGAAAACAATCAGAAAAATAAGACAAACCACATACAAAGTGAGGCCCATCAAAAATCACAGTGACCTTTTCAATGCAAACACTCAAGTCAAAGAGAACCTGGACAGACATATTTCAAACACTAAAAGAAAACAATCTCCAACCTAGATTGATAGGTCCTACGAAACTGCCCTTCAAAATCAATGAGAGGGAAAAAGAAATCGATGAGGAAATATGACACTTCATGACAGAGAACACCTATGAAACTTCAGGAATACAAAAATTGCACTACACAAAATTCTAGAAAAAGACAGTGAGTGTCAGAGTCCCATGAGACCCAGCAAAATGAACTCATTGGGCAAGGCAATAAACTGAATGGGAAGGGGGAAAAACCAGAATAAAAGAGCCAAGAACAGTAAAATTTCATGACAATGTTAAATCAGTACATATCACTTATAACCATGAATGTCAATGGCTTCAATGCACCAATTAAAAGACAGAGACTGGCAAAATGGATTAAGAAGGAAGATCCTACAAGATACTGTATATAAGAAACATACCCAATTCAGAAAGAAATCTATAAACTGAAGGCAAAAGGATGGAAAACAATGCTCCATGCCACAAGATACAGAAACTGTGGGAGTAGCTATTGTATTTGATAGATTTCAAACCAAAACTAATTAAGAGAGACAAAGAAGGACACTATATCCACCTACAGGGAACAATACAAGAGGGAGAGATGATATTCATAAATATTTACGCACCAAATTCTGGTGCACCTAACTATATAAAACATATTAATGGACATAAAAAGCTAGATAAGCATTATATAATAATAGTGGGGGACCCTACTACAGTCACATATAGACCACAAAGACAAACTGACTGCATAAAAAATCCATAAGGAAATATTTGAACTAAACCAAAAAGTTTTGAATCAATGAACTTAATAGATGTCATCAGAGTGTTTCACCTCACAAAGTTAGAATATGTACTCTTGTCAGCTGCTTACAGTTCATTCTCTAAAACAGAACACATAATAGTTCATGCTTAAGTAAATGCAAAGGAACTGAAGTTATCCCCTATATACTATCAGACCACAATGTCTTAAAATTGGACATAAATAGCCAAAGAAATTCCAAAAACCTCAATAACACATGAAAATTACACAACACTCTCCTGAGCAACCAATGGGTTCAGGAAGAAATTAAACAGTTTCTACTATTAAATGACATTCCCAATACAACTCACAGGAATTTACGGGACACAATGAAAGCAGTTCTATGCGGGAAATTCACAGCAGTGAATACTCACACTAAAAATATACAGTGAGCTCAAATAAACAACCTAATGTTGAACCTCAAACTAGTAGAAAAAGAGGAGTAAGATAAACTCAAAGTTCATACAAAGGAGGAAATTATAAGGTTTAGAGCAGAAATTTAAGCAACTGGAAACTAAGAAAACTATTCAAAGTGGATTAGAGAATGAAAAAGTTTTTTTTTGAAAAAATAAATAAAATTGACAAACCCTTAGCAACCTTATCAAAAAAAGGAAGGAAAAGGCTCAAATCCATGCAAACAGGAATGAAAAGGGAGAAATCATCAGATTCAATAGAAATTCAGGGGATAATAAACATCTACTTTCAAAACTTATACTCCAATAAGATGGTAAACACAGAAGAAGCGGGTACACTCTTAGACACAGATGAACTTCCAAAGTGGAACTAGGAAGATATAAAAAATGCTAAACACCTCAATATAAATATGTGAAATTGAAAATATAATTAAAAGCCTACTGACAAAGAAAAGTCTGACTTCTGATGGCATTACTGCTGAATTCTACAAAAATTTCAAAGAATAGCTAATACCACTACTCCTCAAACTCTTTCATGAAATTGAAAGGGATGCAATACTCTCAAATTTATTCCTGGATGAAACCATTACATTGATTCTGAAAGCAAAGAAAGACCCAACCAAAAGAGAGAATGACAGAGCAATCTCTTGAATGAACATTGATTCAGTAATCCTTACTAACATACTGGCAAAAAGAACACAGAGGATCATCAAGAAGATCATACATCCTGACCAAGTTGGATTCATCACCGGGATGCAGGGATGGTTCAACATACATAAATCAATAAAGGTAATACACTATATTAATAGACTCAATGATTAAAAAAAAAAACCAATATGATTATCTCAATAGATGCAGAAAAGTGTTGGACAAATCCAACACTCCTCTGTGACTAAAATTCTATCAAAAATTGGAATAGGTGGTCTTTATCTCAAACTGACAAAGGCTATTTATGAGATACCAACAGCCAGCATCATATTAAATAGTCAAAAATTGAAACCTTTTACCCTAAGATCAAGAATAAGACAAGGATGACCACTATCACCACTCCTGTTCAATGTAGTTTTGGAAATATTAGCCACAGCAATTAGACAAGAGAAAGAAATAAAAGGAATACAGATAAGTAAGGAAAAAATTAAACTGACATTATTTGAAGATGACATGACATTCTATATAGAAGATCTCAAAAACTCAGCCAAAAGACTGCTAGACTTAATTGCCAGATTTAGTAACATAGCTGCATGCAAGCTTAACACTCAAAAATCTTTTCATTTTTTCACTCAAAAAACTTTTTCATTCTCTAGCCTTTATATACATGAACAATGGATTTACTGAAAGAGAAATCAAAAGAATCAATTTCTTTCACAATAGCATCCAAAAAAAGAGAAATATCTAGGAATTAGTCTAGTAAAGGAGGTGAAAGGTCTCTATTATGAAAACTACAGCATTCTGAAAAGGGAGATCAAGGAGGATATCAGAAAATGGGAAGACATCCCTTGGTCCTAGGCAGGAAGAACCAAAATGGGTTATACTCCTCAAACTACTATACAGATTCAATGCAATTTCCATTTAAATCTTAACAGCCTATTTCACAGTACTAGAGAAAATAATTCCAAAACTCATCTGGAACCACAAGAGACCTAGCAGAGCAAAAGCAATCCTGGGCAACAAGATCACGGCAGAAGGTATCACCATCCTCAACCTGACACTATACTATAAAGCCACTGTGATAAAAACAGCGTGGACCTGGCAAAAAAAAAACAAAAAAAAAACCCCAAACACGTCTGAAGATCAGTGGAAAAGACTAGAAGATGCAGAAACAACTTCAGATATATTAAACCACCTCATCTTTGACAAAGGAGCCAAACATCCTCAACGGAAGAAAGAAAACCTCTTTAAAAAATGGTGCTGGAAAAATGGGCATCTGAAATGAACTGACACTTATCAGAGGAAGAAATAAAAGCAGCTAAGAAGCATATGAAAAAACGCTCAACATCACTAGTCACTCAAGATATGCAGATGAAAACAACATTAAGATTTCATCCCACTCCATAAAGAACGGCTGCTATCTCAGAATTAGCCAGCAACAATTAGCCTTGGCGAGGCTGCAGAGAAGAAAGAGCCCTTTTCCACTGTTGGTGGGAATGTAGACTTGTACAACCTCTGTGGAGATCAGTTTGGAGATTCCTCAAAAAGCTAGGATTGGAGGTTCCATTTGACCTGGCCATCGCTCTGCTACGTATATACACAAAACAATTAAAATATTCATACCACAGTGACATATGTGCATCCATGTTTATAGCAGCTCAGTTTGTGATTGCTAAATCTTGGAAACAACCCAAATGTCCATCAACTGGAGACTGGATAAAAAAGCTGTGGTTCTTGTACAGAATGGAGTATTACTCTGCCATAAAAAACGGTAAGTTTGAATCATTTATGCTTAAATGGACTTATCTTGAGGACATCCTCATAAAGTGAAATAAATAGATCACAGATGTGTAAATATCACATATGTTTCCTGGTATGAGAAAATATAGATGCAAATGAGTTCTAGAATGTATGTTATATATTGTGAAATAGAAAATACTCAAAGCGAAATGGGGTGAAGGGGGAAAATAATGAGATTATAACAAAAAAGAAAGAAATCAAAGTTTATGTATACAGGGGGGGTGGGTGGTAGGGTGGTGGGGCTATGGTTAAAAATGAGAATTAAGCTGTGTCATATACTAGTATAAATTCTCATTGTTGAGTGCAATCACGATGTGTATATGTAATGTAACAATAAAATTTCAATAAAATAAACAAAATTAAAAAATAGTGCTGGAAAAACAAGGTTTCAACCTGCCAAAGATTAAAGCCAGATCTATGTCTTTCTCCATGCACCAAGCTAAAATCAAAGCGGAGTAGAAACCTAAATATTAAAACAGAAACATTAAACCTGCTGGACGATAGATTGGGTAGAACTCCTAAAGACATTAGTATGGCGAAAGACTTTTAAACAAAATCTCAGCAGCGTGGGAACTAGTAGGAAGAATCAAAAACTGGCATCTCACCTTATTAAAAAGCTTCTATACTGCAAGAAAAACCACAAGCAGAGAGAAAAGACAACCTTCAAGATGGGAAATATTTTTTACCAGCTGTTCCTTAGACGAACTTAAAAATATCATCAGCCCCCCCTCCCATTTAAAGACCAATTAAAAAATGGACATCTGAAATGAAGACATATTTCAAAGGAAGAAGTAAAAGCACCTAAGAAATATATGAAGAAATGTTCAGCATAGTCAGTCATGCGAGAGATGCAGATTAGAACAACACTGAGATTCCATTTCACTCCACAAAGAATGGCTGCTATCCAAAAATAAATGCTGGTGGGGATGTGGGGAGAAAGGAATCCTTCTCCACAATCGGTGAGAATATAGACTGATGCAACCACTACAGAGATCAGTGTGGAGATTTTTTAAAAAGTAGGATTAGGGGTCCCATTTGACCATGCTACGTATATATACAAAAGAATTAAAAGAATCCTACCACAGTGATATGTGTACCCATGTTTACAGCGGTATAGTTTGTGAAAGCTCAATCTTAGAAACAGTCAAAATGCCCACGAATGGGGCAGCAAATAAACAGAGACTAAAGTTTTGTTTTGTTTTAAATAAAATGGAGAATTTCTCAGCCATAAAATGATAAATTTGTGTCATTTATACTCAAATGAATGTACCTTGAGGATATACTACTCACCAGGGAAATAAATAGGATACAGATATATAAATACTGCATCTTTTCCCTAGTATAAAAAACTGAGGTATAAACAAACACTTAAATGTATGATAAGTAATATGAAATAGGAAGAGAATGTGCAAAAGAACAAAGGAAAGGGCGGGTCTGAGAAAGCTATGGGAAAGAAAAAATTAGTAAAATACCAAGTAAACAAAGCTTAGGTACATAGTGGGGTCAGGGTTATAGGGAAGGCAGGGAAAGGGGGGGAAAAAATGAAAATCAAGATATGTCATGTACAGGTACAAATTCTCAATACTGAATGTGATCATAATGTATGTATAAAATGTACTAATAAAGTCAATTAAAAACATTTATAGTTATTCAATGTAAACTTAAATTTTGTTTTATAATTTCAATAAATCTTTCTTAAAGAAGATAAGTCTGCTGATACTATTACCTTTACCACTAATATTCAAATGTGCTGATATGGCAGATAAAAGCTTTCATTTATTTGTATCATTCATCATCTTGTGGAACAAACAACTGAAATCAAATCAGGATGAGCAAGTCATTGAGTCAAAGGTGTTTCCAATTATTTCTCAAAGTAAGTGATGGAAATAGCTACCTAGTCAATATCAGTTAGATCCACAAACATCTATCTATAAGCAGTTACCTATTACTATTTTTTGACTGTATGTTTCATGGTTTATTCAAAACCTAAATACAAAGTAAAAGCTTTGCTTCTGATTGTTGCAGAGCTAAAGGACCTCATTTTTTTCCTCTGGTTTGGTATTTAGAATTAGAAAATGATTTCTAAAACACACACTAGAATAGCTTTCTAAGCCATGATTTGATTTACTTTTTACAACCCATTGTGATAAAAAACCTACATATATTACCAAACAAATCACTTTAATGATCCAATCTTCACTGACAAAAGCAAATAAAATAACTTTTAGGAAGTTTTGCTCTACTAAAATTTAATTGAATTGAACTATTTTAAATGAAAAGGTGTGCTAGAATATAGGCTCTATTCACTGGGGAGTTAAAAGGGCTGTGCATGTTGAAAGTGATTTATGAAAAATCATTCAGAGCACTGATGATCACTGATAGAATGATATTGATAGGTAATCTGTTTTTGCAAAGAGCTCCCAAATAAGTTTGAT
The DNA here is from genome assembly GCA_004026965.1 of Petromus typicus. Taxonomy (NCBI): domain Eukaryota; kingdom Metazoa; phylum Chordata; class Mammalia; order Rodentia; family Petromuridae; genus Petromus; species Petromus typicus. Next base: position 4,816 of record PVIR01023638.1, on the reverse strand, counting down.
GGGAGTGGGTGAGGCAAACACAAAGATCCATTTCTTATTACTGCAACTGGAATCTGAACAGAACCTCATTATCAGCTATGGAATAAAGGGTTCAAGTTTGCTGCATTTGTCTTGAAAATTTACTTGTGTGCCACCTTTGGTGTAAAAGCTACCTTAACAGCCACACTGTCTGATATTAAATAGTAACATACAGAAGAGTACTTCAGTTTGCTGTCCCTTGAGGGAGAAATTTAAGAACACTAGTTAGCTGAAGGTATAAGTGAATTCCAAGATGTATGATAGGTACTGTGAAATCGGAAAAAAATGTTCAAAGGGAAAATGAAAATGGTGGGTAGGGGGGAAGTAAATAAAGGAAAGAAAAAATTTCATGGTTAAAAAAAAGAAAAGGAAACAAAGCTTATAAATATAGGGGATTGTAAGGAGGGCAAAGGAATGGGAAAAAATGAGAATCAAGATGTGTCATGTACAGATAGACAGATGTGTCATGTACAACATGTCAATGTTGAATATGGTCACAATGTATATATAAAATGTACCAGCAAAATTAATTTTTTTTTTTTTTTTTTTTTGAGACAGGGTCTCTCTTTGTGGTTCAGTCTGGCCCTGAGCTCAGCCTCCAACTCACATCACAGCAATCCTCCTGCTTCTGCTTCCTGAGTGCTGGGATTACAGGTGTGAGCCACCACACCTGGCACTGTGGTAATGTGGTACTGATTGCTGCTGGGTGTGAGTCTCCACGCCCAGTATTGTATGTGGTTACTGGGGATCGAACCCGAGCCCTCGCGCTTGCTAGACAGGTGCTGGAACCATTGAGCTAAATCCCCGGCCCAGGAAAATTAATTTTTAAAAAACACTAGTAAGTGGGAAAATGTGAAATTTCTGCTGCTTAAAATCCACTGTTCTCCTTTGACATCATAGGGAGTCACATCTGGTTCTGAAGAGATACTTAATAAATGCTCCAACCAAAGCATCCAACTAAGTCAACAGCATTTTCCTTACTCTCAAACAGGCTAAGGAAGACTTGAACAGAAGGAGTGAATATTTCACGCCAGTGTGGTTTTTAGCCTACCCCAAATACCTGGTAGTACCTAAAATGTTCTACCTAAAAACAAACATAAAAGTATTATTATCTTAAAATATTTATTCTTTATGTTTTTCCATTCATGATTCCAGAGGAAGAGAGGTTAACTCACAGTATGTGAGACAAATCTTGTCTCATCCTTTGGATTCATAATCTAAAAGGCTGGTGACTCTGGGAAAATCATTTAACTTCCTCAAGTCTCAGTTTCCACAGCTCTATCTATAAAATGAAGCTTATTTAATTTTGAGAAATGATGAAGAACAAAATGATTCTTAAAGTGTTCTAAATTAGTATCTCATCATCTAGGTGTTTTGTATGACCTTAAGCATACCATTACACCCTCCATTCCTTCTATCCTCACTCTGCCTTCCTACTAGCTTTAGACAAAGAGCCTCTTTTACTTAATCCTATTTTCATTCTGATTACTTTCCTAATATTGGCAAGGGCTGGTTAAGGACTTATTGGTCTGCACATAGTGAGGAGCATAAGATTATGATGTAGCTGAACAACCCTGTTGCCTAGTATCACCCTGGTTGTCCTAAAGTCACAAATCAATGCACTGCTTACCTGTTTGGTGATGCTAGTGTAAAGAAAATCTCCCAACAGTCATATAACAGTGCAACACACGCAATAATGGACGCCTGGTGTGTAGTGGGTTATACCAATGAGGTTTGTGTGATCACTGTGTGACACTGACACAAAGGCAAAATCACCTAACAATTCTCAGAAGGTATTCTACCATTATGGAACACACAGCTACACTTATTCTTTCTCAAGCACCTTCAAATTAGTGACTGACATCCACTGTCCCTCTACTTCCTCAGCAAATGACTCAGTTACTCCCAGCAGTGTGACTTGTACCCTATTTTATTGGAAACAGTATTCCCCAAAGTCACTGATCCTTTTAAACTCTCAAATCATCAAACTTTCTCAGTCTTCCAGTTCCTTTCCTTATGTGCAATGTGCCAGATAACCGAAGACCCTCTCTGTGAACGTTCTCTTGGCAGTGTACCACCGTGGCCTCCATTTGTACTTTTTCTATTTCCTTGATAGGCTCTACTTCTTGTTCCTGCCTTCTTCAAACAGGCATTCTTGTGCTATGACTTTGTTAGTCTATAACCTAAAGTCCTCCATGGATCTCTCATCTATACATTACCTTTCTTAGGTTGCAAATTTTATAGAGGACATTTAATTCCAAATTTATCTTTACTTTCAAATATCTACTCCTCATTTTCAATAGCCTTTCTAACATTTCACATGGAAACTCTAAGAGTTGAATCTCTATCCTTCTGCATTAAAATTCAATCCTAGCTCTTCCCTTCTAACCAATTCCTTCACCTCACTTACTTTTCAAATGTTTGATAATTGTTACCAATCTTCAAATTTACTCCAGTTCAAAACCACAGTCACTTTACTGAAAAATAAAATTTAATTTTCTTTGCTCTATTTATAGATTTGTAAGCTTACAGAATAACCAAACAGTTCACCAAAGATAGCCCGTCAACAAGAGTAACATTTTAAAGACTCCACTCTTTAAACATTTTTCTCTTGCTTTCTTATGTTACCAAATGCTACGAGTTCTTCACAGTGTCCTACCATCTGCCTTATTCTTTGCATCATTAACATCATCACAAAAACCCAGGCTTTTTATCATCTCATACCAGTTTCAATGCAATGATCTTCTAACTCCTGCCATTCCTCCTAGTAAACTGATTCTCAAGCCTGGCTAGCTAGTTAGAACCACTGGTCCAACTCAAGGCTTGCAAACTATGTAAGAATCACTTGGCTAACTAGTGGTAATATGTGCATCAAGGCTGAGACAGTAAAAGGTATGCACAATTTTTGAGTATGCCAATGAAGGTAGCCCATAGATGTGGTGTAAAGTAGGGCTTCTCAATCTTTAATGTGAATATGATTGAGACTGGGATTTTGTTAAACTATAGATTCTGATTAAGCTGGTGTGTGACAGGGCCTGAGTTTCTGTTACTTCCAACGATTTTCCAGGTGATTAATCCCAGTACCAGTGTGAGGATCATTTTTGTATTATTTTAGTTTTAAGATTCCAGGTGCTGAAAACACCATAGAATAAGGTAAACTCCAGTCAGACCTGTGAATGGTTTTCATGGCTCTTCAAGGAAGAACAGAATGCTCTGATAGGTTTCCAGGGTGAACAATGCTCTGCAGCTGTAAAGGGAAAAATGTGACTTACCACTTTTGGTATTCTAGTAATCTCTATTTGACATGTCCTTAAGTAGCCACAGTTGTAGCTCTGAATAACGAGTGCAAAGGAAATATATGACACTCAATTTTATAAACAAATTCTTTTCATAAAGAGTGAAACACCACCCCCAAACTAAAACATCTATCACATCCACAATTTACTTAATTGCTATTACAGGTTAAGCATAAAGAGTAAGACAATGCAGCCTCATGACTAGGTATATTCTAGGGAACTTAGCAGAGGAAAAATATCCCTAGACTTTTTATTGGATCATGGTAATATACCTAACCCATTATTTCCTGGCAAAGCTCACTTCTACAAAGGATGATAAAAATATGCATTAAATATTTAAAATAAATTACAGTAATTGACACAATGCCAATAATAACTCTCAGAATCCTTCCCCCACTCAAACACACTTATCCCATCATTCTTGCCATTTTCTGAAGCAGTTCTGGAAGTCCTCTTTCACGAGTGTCTTTACACCATGTGCTGAAAAATATAGTGAATGCTACTCCTGAATGGTGCCTAATGGAAAGCATGATCGTAAAAACATGGTGTGGCTTCATTCATCCTTTCATGGGGTCTGTCACCAGGCAACTTTTGGCTCTTCCCCAAAATCAAAGCAATTGTGAAAGGTACATCGTTTCAACTGATCCATGACACCGAGGTAGCCACATCACAAATAAATTCATTCACAAAAGGGGATTTCAAGAAGTGCTTCAGAAAGTGCAAGAAGTAATGGCAGAAGCATGATTCAAGCAAAGATATTGGAGGGAGATTAATAAAATAGTCTCTTGTGAGGGTCTCCTTCTTGAGGAGAGCTTAGAGAGACTACTGTGGACACAATGAATGTGACCAAAAGCTTGATGCTAATGGCAAGTTTACTGGGCTAGAAGTAGATTCTTCAAGCAGTGAAACAGAATCACAAGCGCAACAGGTCAGGTGTGGGAGAGGAGGAAGAGAAACCTCATTATTTGTGAAAAAAAGACTGACACGGTTAACCATTATATCTGGAGGAGCCAGGGCACCAAACTTAAACAACATCTCCAGTCTCTTCGAGGACGTGTGTAACCAAGACAGCGTGCAAACAGATGGTTATGTAGGGAGTGGGGCTTAACAGAAAGCAGAGCAAACAAAAAAATAAAGACCACAACAGCAGCCTTCCAACACTGTTGGTCTAGAGTAACTCTGTTTTACAGAGTCTGATAAAAGCCATCTATGACTAACAAACAGGTAATATCATACTAAATGGACAAAACCTGAAAGCTTTCACTCTAAAATCAGGAACAAGACAAGGATAGCTACTGTTGTCACTTTTATTCAACATAGTTCTGAAAATATTAGGCGAAGCATGCAGATAAGAGAAAGAAATAAAATAAGGATAGGAAATGAATAAGTTAAATTATTTATTTATTTTTGAGACAGGGTCTTGCTTTTGTAGTTCAGGCTGGCCCTGAGCTCAGCCTTGAACTCACAGAAATCCTCCTGCCTCTGCCTCCCAAGTGCTGGGA
>PVIR01023637.1:0-26823 GCA_004026965.1 Petromus typicus | reverse complement strand
GAGGAGCTGGAAGTCACAGCTCCTCAACTGGCCTCACCCAGTGTCCACCTCCGAGGGGGGCCTGGGCCCAGCATTCTCGGGCCTCCCTGTCAGACCTGTGTGCGATCAGGCTCCTGAAGCCCTCTCCATGCCTTCACCCCCCACACAGGCAGGGCCAGGGTCACAGAGGGGCAAGGGCAGCCATGACCTCACCATGTTTCTGGCAAGGCTGGTGCAAGCCCAGCTCTAGCAGCACAGAAAGCTTTCAGAGACCATGGGGGTACCGGGTAACACAGGGGTCTGTGGCATTGCTGGATATAATTCCTGAGGGTGGCCAGGGTCAGGGGCACCAGTGACAGTGGTACACAAACCACAGTGACACCTCTGCCAACTGCAGCTGCACACATGTGCCCACTCCAGCCAGGGAAAGGTCAGGCCACTATACCTGAAAGAAACCAAGCCAGGGGCAGGTGCCCCGTGCAAGCTGCCATGTTTGCATCATCTTCACTGAACGCCATGTCATCCCCTTAGTGGCTGAATGCCCTGTACTCTCGGCACACAGGTGCCTCATCACAGAAGTCGCCCACAGCCCAGGTGCAGTTCTGCACACACACGGGTCTGCTTTCCTGTTTCACCAGGTCCTCCCCTGCCAACCTCCACAGCCTCCACTCGGGCTGCCCTGTGCCCAGCTGCTCTGCCACAGCCCATCCTCCTCTGCCCAAGGCCTGGAGAAAACACACACTGTACAGGGCTCTCGCTCACCACTGTGTTAAAGCAGTGTTTCGTCACACACCAGGCATGGTGAGGGGACTTTCTTTCTAGCTGTCAACAGAGGCTCCAAACACTCCTGATGGGACTTAGGCACGTGAAGTGGCCAATGACCAGCAGTGTGGGGAGGAGGAGGCACCCAGATGGAGCCCACATAACACAAGATCATAACAGACCAAGAGCTATAGTTCAACGAGTGGGCAGAGCATGAATGACTGGGGCAGCACAGCGGCAGGGAACGGCTGGCCACGCCTTCCCTCTAACATCTTTTTTTTTTTTTTTTTGAGATAGGGTTTTGCTTTGTAGTTCAGGCTGGCCCTGAGCTCAGCCTCAAACTCACAGCAATCCTCCTGCCTCTTCCTCCCAAGTGCTGGGATTACAGGCATGAGCCACCACACTTGGCACTGTGGTGTATGGTACTGATTGCTGATGGGCACGAGTCACCACACCCCAAACTGTGGTATGTCGTTACCGGAGATTGAATTTAGGACCTTGTACTTGCAAGGCAGGCACCAGAACCACTGAGCTAAATCCCCGGCCCTCTAGCATCTTTATTATCTTGTGATTCTCAGATCCGACAGCTTGCATACACTAAGCAAGGGCTCCAGTACTGAGTTACACACCCTCGGGGAGCTTCATCCATAGTATGCAAACAGACTCCAGACACACAGAACAACAGAACTCCCGCCAGAAAATCAAGAGGCAAGCCCCATAATCCCAACACTGGTACCTACCTATGAGCCTTAAGAGAGAAGACATGTACTAGCAACAAAGGAAGTGGGGCCTCAGTTTTCAAAGCAGCAGCAGGTTGCAGACCCAGGATCTGTTAGAAGCACACACTCCTATAGAAGGTGAGAGAGGGCTGACTGTCTCATGGAAATAGGGTCAAAGAGAGCCACACGCTGGAGAGCACGAGGAAAAGACCCCACACTGGCCATGGGGTGGACCACAGGGTCCAGCCACTCTAACAAAGCTGTCACTGACCCCAGCCTGAGCAGTCCAGAGAAACACCACAGGCCAGCACTGAGAAGGTGCTGGAAGAGGGTCCTCCGCCTGGGACCAGCTGTTCGATCTCTCTGGAAACACATCAGACAAGATCTATTAACACAAAGACACACACACACTTCACATAATCACGCCAGTGGTTTCCTGCCGTGAAACTGAAGCCACAGAATGATGGCTCGGAGGCTCTGGCTGGGGTACTTAGGGAAGCACTGTTTACATCGACCACACTGTTCTCCTGGGGCCCCTCTCATCAATTACTACAATCCAGCTGGCCTGCAGACAGCAGAAAGTTACTCTTTTGCCCTTCCGGAGGTCAGGAGTTGAAATCAGCATTACTGAACCAAAGTCATCAAGCTAGGAGGGCACTCCCTGCCTCTGCAAGACCCCTTTCCCAGCCCCTCTTTCAGTCCAGTGGCTTCCAGCATCCTTTGGTTGCTGTTTGTGGTGAGCCAGGGCTCTCCAGGGAAACAGATTCAGCAGGATGTGGGGGGAGGGGAGAGGGGAGGGGAGATAGAAAGACAGATTCACTGTGAGGACACAGCTCACAGGATGATGGAGGCTGAGGTCCTAAGATCTGCTGTACACAGCTGGAGAGACAAATCCAAGAGGCCTGCTCGGCCTGTCCACAAGCTGTCACCATGGGGATGACTTCTTTCTGTCCTGTTCAGTTGCTCAGTAGACTAGACGAGGCACACCCACACAGGAGGGCAATGTACTCGGCTCCTGAGTTCCAACACTCACCTCACTTGGAACACCTCTTGCCTGACCACCTATCTGGGCATCTCAACCCAGGCAAGTTGGCACATGTACTTCTCCCTCACTGCCCGTCATTCCGGCATCTGTCTCCCCTCTGCACAAACTACTTCCCTTCTCCTTTCTGGTCTCCTTCTACTTCCCCCCACCATAAGGACACTTGTGACTGCACACAGGGCCCACCAGGTAATCGGAACTACCTCCTCACGACCAGACCCTTCACATAATCACGCCTGCAAAAATGCTATTTATATAAGGCCACATTCAAGGTTCTCAGGATTAGAGCCCGGCATCTTTGGGGGTCACTATTCAATCTATACAAGGCATGGAAATGATCCCACAAAACCCTGAGGCTCTGAGAGTCTGGGAGTGGGGCCTGCTCCAAGGTTGTGCCCTGCCTTCCCAAAAGGGTCAAAGAGGACAGGCTACCCTGTTTCCTCCAAGGGTGTGCCCAGAGTAATCTCCTCAGAAAACAACAAGGCCAAGTTCGCTCCTCACAATATTCTCAGTGCTGCCATTTCCTGTACATACGCACAGTCCTCTGATTCAGTCAATCTGCGCACCGTCCAAGACCCTGGTGGCCACGCCTTTTATATACCACACAGCAGCAAGGGTTGGAGGCAGAGGTCATGATGCTGTTCTCTTGCGAGGCCCTGCTCTCTGTGAGATGTGCCACAGAGAATTCCCCTCTGCAGGGGCTCCGGCTCCCCCAGGGGCCTGGAAAGCTGCCAGCACAAACTCACAGCATACTTGTGGGTGAGAATGCACCATGCATGTCCAGAAAGCTGCTGAGTGAAAGCTGGTCTCACTAGCCCCACTCATGTGCATGACCGCATGGCCACATGGCCACTCTGTGAGGAAAAATGGGCCCTTTGTGAGACATAAATAGCCTGGGCAGATGTGGCAGTGCCCAGGGTCCTTTCTCTGGGCTTTGGCTGGGTGCCCACAGCTGTGCGGACAGCAGCCCTCCATCCAGACCCCAGAGGCTGCCAAGCAAGTGCATGTGAGGTGGAGGGTGAGAGAGGGTTCCAGGGCAGCCCTCCTGGCACGGGACATGGCATGGGGGTCACTGAAACCAGGACATGCAGGCCTACCTGCCAATCCATGTGCTGCAGACACAGCTGTGATATGGAAAATCTGCTGCAAATGGATGTGCTGCTTCTATACGACAAAAAAGCAAAGGGGATGGAGGCCGGAAAGCCCAGGACCTCAGCACTGCAGTGAGCTGTGGGGCAAGGCGGGGCAGGGGGAGCCCAAAGGAGAAAGGCCCCAAAGCTCTGCAGAAAGACCAGAACAAGAGCCCTCTCCACGGCCAGCTTCGAGGCCTCTCACAGCCAGCCTAGATGGGAGGGAGCTTGAAACCCAGCGACCTGTTGCACCCCAGACAAGCGCACCCAACACATGTAGGTGAGCAGCCCGGGGGCAATCTCAGATGTTACCAGAAGTCACAAAGTTCACTGTGGCAACGATTTCATCTGACTTTGATGCTCCAATATGTAATGGACACACAGATCCTGAAGGATTCACCACATGTCCTGGTGCTAAGTCTTTCAAGTGGGCTGGGGATTTGACAAATCTCATCCTAGCTCTGAAAGGCCACACACTCTGAGGTCTGTTCCAGGACTGGGCAGGGGCATCGACAGCAGAAAGGCAGGACAGCCCACACCCAGCTGCTGACGTGAGGAGCTGGTTTGGAGCGTCCAGTCACTACTAACAGGTAGTGACCTCTGGCCTGGAGCCATGAGGTGGGCTCGGCTCGGGGCTGGCTCCATCTGTGCTCAGGCAGAGGGTGCTCATTCTGTCCTGTCAGAGCCTCTGGATGTCCCAGCATTGTACATTTCCTTTCTCCATAACCTGCTGCCTCACTGGTGTGGACCACACAAAGGCCAGCAGTAAGGCAGGGTCACTTAGGTGTGTTAATGAACCCAGGACTTTCGGATCAGCACTCAAAGGATGCTGAGTCCTACAGGGGAGGGCCCAGGGGCATTTCCTCAGGTGACAGGGCTGTGGGGCTCCAGCCAGAGGACCGGGAAGGACCAGAGAGCCCCCCAACCAGGCCACTGAAACATGTAGAAGTAATCATCTCCCATTTCAGTGTCATTTAATTAAATGCACAACCATCCTATTTTCAGCTCTGTGAGTATTTCAGGCACTTGCTAAAAATACAGCAGACCTCCTCCGAGCCAGCCCCATGTCACCGCAGGTGCCACAGCCTCAGGCTGGGACACCCTGGATCTGCAGGGCAGCTGGGAAGCTCTTAGAGAGGACTAGGGGATTGTGAGAAAGTAAAGGGCAGTGGGGAAGGAGAGAAAATCTAAAGCCAGGGCGCACCAAAGTGACAAGGCCCTGCATACTTCTGCATTTAGCGTCTCCCATGACCAAACTCAAGTTAGGAGTTTGATTTAAGAAGAGAAACCACAAGCCAGTCACAGCCTCATAACCTGTCACTCTTGGCTTCTCCAGGTGATGCCCCAGTTAAACCTCAGCATTCTCAGTACTACCCTGCAGCCTGCAGGGCCACCCGGCACCCCAACTGCCCCTGGCAGCTGGGCCACCCAGGACCACTCAGTCACTGCCCTCACATGAGAGACCTTCTGGACACAGCTCCCTGCAGAGGCCACCCTTCCATTATGGGCTCAATTTTCAGGATAGCATCATGAATCAGACCCCCAAAGGCAACGCAGACCATGCCTATTCTGTCCCCACACCAAGGTCCCACTGAACGAAAAGCTGTCCGGGTGGACCACTTCACACTGGAAAAGGTCCGTGAAAAAGTCAAGTTTCTCCTTTTTAGATGCAGAGTACAGTGGTCTCTCCTTACTCACCCACAGCGACGGGTCCCAGACTCAGTGACAATCCTGAAGCTCAGGGTTCTATGTGTTCCCTGTAGCTCACTACTTCCGCACAGTAAGACATGAACAATAGTAAAACAGAACAGCTGTAACAACACACTTTAGCAAGCTACGTGGCTACGTATGGTCTCTCTTTTCTCTCTCTCAAAATACCTCATTGTACTGTTCTCCGCTTTCTGGTTGATCACAGTGACTGATGCCAGGCACAGCAAACTGCACCCGAGGGCTGTGAAAGCCAGAGCCAAAGGAGGTCCCCAGGTCCTTAGAAGGACAGGCAGCCGAAGTGCCCGTGGACGGGACCTAGTGGGCTGGAGCTTTCTGCCCAACTGGGTGCGGGTATTTGTACATCCAGCACATTAAACAAATCACATCTGGGAGCCCCTTATAACTCACACACGCCGGCGTCAACCTCTACCCAAGCCTCCAGGGCCAGGCCCACACAGTGTGGGGTCTCAGTGGCTGCGCTGCCCCTTAGCTCCTTCCACTGGCACATCCTCCAGGAGTTGAACCTGCAGGATTTGAGGGTGGCTGGCCAGACACAGAGGCTCCTTGCTTTCCCGGTCCACTTCTCTCCTGCTCTATCCCAGCAAGCAGACAACCCAGAACACAAAACCACCTTGGGGACCCTGGGCCGGATACAGTTGCTTCCGGGAGCTGCCATGGATGCCCCAGAAGCTTGAGCCCAGCTTAAAGGTGGCAGCCACCAAGTGTCTGCAGATGTGAGCTGAGAACTCAGTGTTTGTGTCCCATGCGGGCTGCTGGCTGGCCTCGGGGTAGGGTATGGGTCAGCACATGCCCTTGGGCTCAGCCACCCAGCTCTGCAGTCACACCCAGCGGGGATCCTACACAGGCACGTGCTATAACTGACTGTAGGGTCCTCAGCACGCTGACAACAGAAGCATCCCCGCACTCCCCAAGTTCACAGGCAGCCCTTGTGGGGCAGATAGACCAATCACAGTAGGAACAGGGGGCGACAACAGAGTTAGCGATAACCTCTGCAAGTATACAGGCACCTCCTGTCACCACCCTGCACCTCAGTGTCTTGTCTGCACACAGAAGGGTCCAGGCGCCCCTAAGGCTGCTGTGTGTGGCACAGCCCTGCACACACCTGTACTGCTGACCTCACACCGACAGGGAGCCCTGTGCAAGGCCTTCCATCTTGTATACACGGAAGATAAGAGAGGTGTGAGGGCCAGCAACCCCAGAAGTCTCCCCAAATCTCCCTGACCACCAGGCACAGGCCTGTGAGCTAGTGAGGCACCAGAGAAGTGGGACCTCTCCCTGGACCCCCATGTCAGGAGATAGGCCTCTTCTAAAATGCACAAGGAACTCCTGATGGCATGGTCCCCAGGGAACATGGGGGAGGGTGACCCTAGACTGGGGCACTGACCCTAGCCCATTCCCACCCTGCTGATCCAGGTGCAGGACTCTCCATTTAAATGAATCTCACCCCAGTACCACCTCAAAAAAGCTCCGTCCATCAACGTGAGGCCATCGATCCCATGGCAGCCCCAGCCCCCACACAGGCCGGTAGCCTTTGAGCTTTCTGACACTGTCTCTCCTTGGCTACCCAGTCCCCGACAGGACTATGAAAGAACAGACCAGACATGCTAAGAGATATGCAGAAGTCTGAAGACAGACTTCCTGAAGAGGTCATGCTACAGGTAGCTCTTGTAGCAGGCAAAATTTCTTCACTCACTTAATCTTCAGTACTGGCATAAATTTCAGTGAGCACGGCTCGGTTTCTTCCCTCTGTCTGATGTTAGCAGAGTCTGAAAGAGAAAGGGGGCATTTTAAGAGGACCAATCATGAACCAGAATCCTTTCCAACACACCCACAAACTGTGCTGGAAGTGGCCCCTGGGATCTCGCATGGGTCCTGTCTAAGTGTGGCTCTCCTCGCCAGGTGAGACCACATGAGGCATCAGAATTAAAGGACAATGACTGGCAGGAACCGGAGAAAGGGGTCACTGCACTGGCCGTGCTGTGTCCCTCTCCGCTTCCTGTCACTGGCCCAACACAGTGGATCTTCCCACAATGAGCACAGAGGGTGCACGTGCAGGGGGAGCCCGGGGTGGGGGAGGGGGGCGCCATGAGCAACAGAGAAGTCACAGTGAAGAACACCACTACACAAACATTCCAACTCGGCCCCTCACTTAGAAGTGCATAAGGTTAATGTCTATGCTAACACATAGTATTTTCAACTTGCAAAATGATTTATGTACCTAAAAACCATAATCAGAAGAAAGATAAAAAAGAGAAAATGAACAAAAGGAATACCAGAATTTGTGAGTTTTAAGAAATAATGTTCAAATAGGAAAAAGATTACTACATAGGACAGATAAACTTCTCAGCTGACTGGCTCAGGAGACACCTACAGGATTAGGAAATTCCTGGGTGCGCCCAAGGACGTCACGGAGCCCTGACCCAGACGCTCCTCTGTGGCTCTGGCCCCTCCACATTGGCACTGTTCCCTGCTCTGCTTCCCAGCTGCCATGAGTGACAGCCTAGCTGCACTGGCTCTTCTGCTGTAAAGTTCCTACCTTCCTACCAGACAATTACAGAACAAAATCTCTAAAACTGAGCAAAAAGAAACTATTCTCCTTTAAGTAGCCAGAGGAGGCACTTCATCACAGCAACAGGAAAGCTGACTGATACACCACACATCACACATAAAGCAGAAACACAGAGCACCAATTTCAGAAAATACAAAGAGCTCCTTCCCTGCCAGCCAGACCCTGGGCATTCCATGGCTCCCTCATCACAGCACAGAGCTACAAATGGCGAGCTGCGGGAGGGAGCTGATCGATACCGATGACAGAAACACCAAGCAGGAGGGTTCATGTCCATCTTTCAGATGGGCAGTGACTAAAAGCTGGGGCCCCAGCCCAGTGACTCTAAGAGAGGCCGGAGCACCTGAACGCCAGGGGGTGGGAGTTTAACAGCAGCCCCTGACCCGTCATTCAGGATGCTGGGGTTACACGCCACTAGGGCGTGACGGTGAGCTGGGAAATTCAACTGCTGAAATTTGGCTGTCATCATGACAGTATGAAGAGGTGGAGACTCAATCCCCATAGCACTCGTTGGTGGTGCTTAGAGGGAGCATTTGGGAAATTAGGGTTGATGAGGTTATGAGGGTGGGGCCTCCATGGTGGTGCTGGTGGTTCGGCAGGAAGAGGGAGACCTGAGCTGCCAGGCATGTTCTGTCTCACCTGTGATGCCTTCACCATCTCACGGTGCAGGAACAAAGTCCCTGGCAGCACCACAGTCTCGCATACCTCACCCCCAGAACTCTGAGCCACACACTCTCATTCCTCACAAACGACCTGAGCCACAGCATTTGGTTACTACCATGGAGACATATTAAGACCTGACTCTGGAGATGTGTCGCTGCCAGGGAAACAGGAGCTACCAGAGGCTGACCAGGAAGTGAATACAAATCTAGACAGCTGTCACAAAGAATGGGATCTCCTGCATGGAAACAGACCAGCAGATGGCAAAGGTGGGCTCCGGATGGCTGGCCAAAGTGGGACTGTGATGCTCTGTGTATTGCCACACGTGTGTGTAAACGACACACATCTCAGGGAGGGAGAGCCGCAGGAAAGGCAGGCTCACATTGTGAAGTGGGCCAGGTCAGAAGGCAATGTGTTCCTACATCTACACACTTCAGTGCTGTTCATGTTTGCATCCTCACACACTGCACACATGTGCCACAGTCCCCTACTGAGCAGCCCCACTCTTTGGGGGAACCCCAGCTGCATATTCAAGATGACACACACAGGGGAAAGCCTGCTCACAGCTGGACATACAGCTTCTCTTCTGAGTCCAATGTGCCACACACACCACACATGCACATACATATATACACACATATACACAGAACCTCCACACACATGCACTCATGCATATACTTCTAGACACACATCCATGCACATACCTATATACAACATACCATACATATGCCACACGTACATACACCCACGCATAAACACAACAAAGTTCATTAGCATCTATGTGTGCACACATGCACACATGTACACACATGCGTGCGCACACACACACACACACACACATACACAAACACATTGTCCGAGTAGTCCTTCCTTTCCTCTTCCCCAGCAGCTTCCACCTCTCATCCACTGGTCTTTGATTCTGAGTCACAGACACGTCCTGGAGACTCTACCAGCCTCTGTTCAAAGACTGTCACGCAGAAAACCTACAGCGGAAGCCAACAAGGTGAAGGAAAAACACATTTCTGGGCACCAAGAGGAGCCCAGTGCTGCAGAGCTGGAGTCCAATATGCCACACACACCACACATACACACACATATACACTCGGACTGTAACAGTGGGGCTGCTCAGCAGGGGACCATGGCACATGTCTGCAATGTATGCAGGGTGCAAACTTCTAATGGGGGCTGCCCTTGCCATGGGGGCAGCACCACGAAATCGGGGAGCAGAAGGGCTCAGTCAGTGCACTACGCTGCAAAGTCCCTGGGCCCCCAAAACACGAAGAAACCACAGCAGGTGATTTCAGGGAGTGAGACTCTGACGAAAACTGTGAGAAAGAACCACAGGTGCGGACGGACACTGGCCACATGCTGACCAATAACCCAGGACCTCTGTCCTTCTGCGGGATGAGCTCACCTCGAAAGGTACCATGCCTCTCCCCACGGCCCCTCCCTGCTCTGCTCCGACACCCCTGAGGCCCTGCGTGCCCAGCACATTCTTCCATCCCTGCCGAGCTCAGCACAGCTCCCTGAGAGAGCAGGGACAGGGTCCCAGGCAAGGTGTGTCAGGCCTGGCCTGCTGAATGAACAGGTCAACCCTGGGACACACCTACTACACATAAGGTGTGAGAGTGCTGATCTTACCCAAGAGTTGTGCTCCTGGAAAACATGTCAGGTAAGAAATCCCACAAGTACCCAGTGCCTAAGCAAAGATTCACAAGGCCCCAGCTATAGACATCCCTCAGTTCCCGCTCTGCACTCCTTGGTGACCAGTCACACTGCCCATCCCTCCCAATTGGCCACTATGAACCATTTGCAGTGAAGTTGGGTTATTTTTCTCTCCTCCCCAGGGCCCTTGAACCCCAGCCAACCACGGCCATTACAGGGAACACAATGGCCTCGTAAACACACACTGATTGCTTCATGTTCCAACCACGCCCCACAGCTGGCTCTTCCCAGACCGGTCTATAGCGCCCTACAAAGCAAGATCCTCTGGCCCTACCCACGGAATGCTGTGGCCTTATCAACAGTGCATGAACAGCCTCTTCTTGCAAACCTTTCTAAGCAAGTCTCTTCTAACTTCTAGTTTGCTTTTTATTTGAACACTTTACAAATCACAAACCCTTGATTGCCTCAAAATGTACTGCACCCCAGACAACGACAGTGGGCACACAATTTCTGCTTTCCTGAAGACAGGTGCTCAGAATTTAGGGTCATGCCTTAAGAGACAGCTCAGGGACATATCTCATGACATGATTATGAGAATGCACTCAGCGTTTGTTGGGGGCAGAGCAAGAGAAAAAGGTGTGAAGACACAGGAAAAAAACCACAGTATAGCAAACTCAGTCTCTCCAATAACCAATTCTGTGCCCTGGTTGTGCACAGTGATCCCATCCAGGAGGGGATGGCATAGAGAGGTCCAAAGAGCCAGCTCACCACAACCCACAGCTACCGATGTGGTGGCTGCAGCCTGCCGCAGAGAGATCAACTTCTGCCACTATGCGCACGCACTCAACTCAGAGGCCCCAGCAATGTCCAGGAGTCTCCATGTCAAAATTACCAACCAGACTGAGAAAGAAAAGCTTAACCTCCAGGCAGTCAGAAGAATGCAGACGTGGGCACGATGTCATCTTCTCTCTGCAAGATAGACGAGGAAACCAACAAGCAGGCTCAATGGCGGAAGAAGGTATGAGCCCCACATCCTCTATGAGAGGAATTCTGTGGAACGTGGTGTGGCAGGGGAATCAGGGGACTTGCAGGGTCAGCCCTAGTGATGGACGGGCACTCGACAACAGCTCTCATGCTAACAACTGCGGCACATCCGTGTGGCGCTGGCTCCAGGGAACTGAGAAGGCCGAGCGACCTGGCAGCCTCTGGAACAGGACCTGGATGAAGACTCAGCATAAGAAGAAACCCCTCAGACAGGGGCTGTAATACCTAGTCTGCAGGGGCAGGAAGGGACCCTCCCAGCAAGAAGGAGCCCGGGACACCAAGGTCAACTTCAGGTCCCTCCACTGCAGAGCCCACAAGGGAAATGGGCTGTGACTCAGGCAGAGATGGCAGCCAGTCATCCACAAGCAATACCGGAAATGTCACGCTCTGGTTCTTCACATCCTTAGGAACATGGCGCAGGTGGCTCCTCAGGCTCTGGGGGAAAGACTGGGCCATGACCGGGGGTGCGCTCTGCGGCTCACAGGGTGGCTGTGTGGTGAGCATGGAGCTTACACTCTATGGGGCTCGGTCCTTTTCTGTGTGAATCTCTGCTTCTGCCCCCACACCCTCTTCACACTACACACCCCTGAACATCCGGCACGGCCCTGTGCATACACTCACTGATACACCTGGACAGAGGAAAGGGCTCAATGGGAAGAGGACTCTCATCACCCCCCATCCCAGCAAGACCACAGACAAAACTGGGGAAATCCACTCCAGGAACGTCCCCCTGACCCCAAGCCAGATTTTCACTTTATAGAGTTCTTCAAAATGAAGTGTTGCTCAGTGCTGGAATGGCTGTGTGGTGTCTACAAGCCTCTGGGTTTGATCCCCAGTACTATAAAAATAAAGACCCTTTTACAGATGCATGTGCTGGGACAAGCCTGGAATCCCATCACTCTGGAAGCCCAACGCAGGAAGATTCAAGTTTCTAGCTCAGTCTGGGAAACTTATCAACTAAGTAAGACCCTGTCTCAAAGTGAAATAAAAACCAGTAATTAAAAAAAAAAAAAGGGGGCAGGATGAAGCTCAATGCAAAGGCCTTGGGTTCAATCCTCAGTACCACCTCGAGAAAGACAGAGAGAGAAAAAGACAGGGACAAAAGGCAGGGAGAGAAAAGGAAAAGGAAATAGCAAAAGGAAAAAAAGCCACTGCCACCACCAACCCTTCACTCATCATTTCTCATGGAGGATGGACACGAGGTGGTGTCTGAGGCCCCGGACCTTACATCATCCGCCGGTGGGGGTACTTCAGCCTAGCCAAGGGTGAGAGCAGTTAGAGAGTCATGTAAACCACACGGCCACATGATGGAAATGTCATTCCACTCACTCTCATGGAAACCAATGAGATGTTTCAGCCCTTCAAAGAAGTCAAAGAATCACAAAATGCTACGAGTTGGGCGGGTGAGTAATCGCTTCATGGATAGAGATCTTCTGTGTGATGAGCTGTCCCAGGACCAGACAGAGGTGGTGTGGGCACAACACTGTGAATGTATTAAACACCACCGATGTTCACCTTAACAAGGTCACCTGTGTGTGTCTCAGGCCATTTTCTGTGGCTAAAACTGAACATGTGAGATCGTGTAAGTTCTAAGGCAGTTTTCTTTACCTCTCACCTGTTAGAGCCAGGGAGTGTAGGGGTATGGGGCCAAAGACCCTTCCTCTGCTTATACTCACCAGTCCCGTCATGGGGTCTCACCTTCCTGTCCTTATCCAACCCTAGCTGCCTCCCCAAAGCCCTCCTCTAAGTCCGTCAACACATGATCTGAAGATAATGTTTACAACACATAAATTTTTGGAGAATAAATAAAACAAGAGTATTGTGTCATGTGACTGCCACCAGAAGGAAATACTGAAATAAATGTCCAATGGACACACTGGCTGTTCTCACAGGGACATTAGTTGCCTTTCTGCCATGTAAGTACTGTCTGCATGTGTACAGACAAGGATTGTTGGCGTTGCTGGGGCTTGTATAGAACTTGCAGGGCTTTAGAGAGAGGGGCCTCTCCGACCCAGTGCTTTATTCAAAGTTGATTACTCCAAAGTGAAAAGGAGGGCGTGAATCCAAAGCGAAAAGGAGATTCAGGAGGGCCTGGTGACAGCTGGGAAGGAGACCGTGGATGAGGGCAACAGGCGCAGGGAACAACTCTGCTGTTTCTGGGAAATCAGGGAAGGGAGTATGCACGAGTTAGGAGTGAGGCGCTGGCTATCAGACAGAGGGAGACACCAAGGCCTAGAAGAATCACAGTAGCACGAGGGCCCACTGTGGCTGGGAATCTGACTCACCAGGACCCAGAGCTAACTATGGGGATTCCCAAGTCTGGTGCCAGCACTGCCAGGGGTGTGTTCCAGACATCTGAGAGGAATGGGGAATCTCACAGTGTCCTGACTCGAACAGAACAGCACAGGCCACTGGGGCCTCACTGAGGGTCCTCTCAGTAAGAGGTTGCCCGCCTCTGCATGCACCCACCCTGGGCACAGTGCACAAACTCCGCAGAGCGGAGCTGGCTGAGCTTTCCCACTACACCTAGTACCCATCACAAACTGACCGCCTGACACACGTGGGATGCAGTCTGCCCTCTGCCCAGAGCAGCTCTGTCCTCGTGCGTAGTCAGGACACACGCATCCATCGCCAGGCTCACACAGTCACAATCCATGTGAACTCAATGTCAGTTCCCAGAACCTCCTTTGAAGACAGCGCTCCAGCTACACCACACTCTCATTACTGCAGGACCAGGAGATTCTGAGCCACTACTCCAGCAGACATGTCCCCCAGGCTCGACTCTCACTAGCAAGCAGAGAAGAGACTGAAATGTCACCAACTTCCTGGAAAGATTCAGCACTCACAGCCCACAGCTGAAAATAAATTGGGGCTTTCCTCTGCATCCTAGAGAATGAAAAGTTTCCATGAACAGAAAACAGGCCCTCACCACCCCACCCCACAAGGCTTCGGCTGCCGTATCACAACAGCTCACAGCGGCCACGTGAGCCTGGCCCTTGTGCCGTCCTACTCACAACCTCGCCTGACCCCACAGGACCAGATGACCCTGTGATCCCACCACAAAGAGGGAAAGACAACACATCTAGCGCCCGAATCCTTAGAGCTCCTGGCCACAAGCTACTCCAGTCTTGCCAGAAGACCTGGACTGCAAGTTCAGAACAACAGGCGAACCTCTGTATGCAAGGTTTCTGCATCGACCAATGGTTCAATCAACCATGGGTCCAAAATAGTAGAAGAGAAAAACTGCACTGAACATAACTGTATTTCTTCTTGTCATTCCATTTTCCCTAAAATAGTACAAGGCAGCAACTATTTACATAGCATGGACACTGTCTAGGATATTATAAACAAGCTAGAGATGATTTGAAGTGTAAGAGGTACAAATTCTACATTATATCATTTTATACAAGGGACATTGAGCTTTTGTGCCTATATTTGTGGGCAGATTTGAGGGGAACCCAGTACAATTCCCTTGGATGCGGGGGGTTGGGGGGCGGAGGGGGCGGGGTCAAATGTACATTCAAATTCAAGTCTCTTGGTGGAACTGATTTTAATTTCTCTCCCTTGATTTTTTAGTCTTTCAACCATAACAATTCTTTTTATAATAAGGGAGAAATTGAACCTAGGAATGTCACAGTGTGTACAAATCCATGCGCAGATGTGACTGTGGTGGAGGGGAAGCCTCACACTTTCCAGCCTCATATCAGGCAAGAAACCCAGCCAAGGGCCAAGAGCCACAGCGCACCTCGGGCCACAGCTTCTGCTGGTGTCATGTGGGACTCAGGCTGCCTGACACTCATGTTATACCCCGTGCAGCAACGCCAGGTGCATAACCCGCAGCAGACAAGCAGCAGGAAGATGAGAACCACTGAGGACAACAGTCATGTGGAACCATCCAAGGGAAGACCAGGACGGCTGCCATGTCTGCCAGCTGTTCCATGACACTCTGCATTTGCAAAAATCTGTTTTCCTTACATTGTTCATAAGTCACTCCCATTTTAAACCCCAGCATGACACAGATTTTTAATTAAATGAAGCAAATTAATCTTGCTCGAACATTTACTAAAAAACTATGACCTTTTCCCTCATATAGGAAGAAACTATAGTCTATCTGGGCCACAAAGAAAAATCCACTGCTTCTGACACTCACAACATTTCTACTTTACATCTCCAGTCAAAAGAAGATGGCAAGTTACATAAAAGGATATCCATCCTGGCAACTATCTTCAGGCCTATCAAAGACAAAGCAGTCTCTGAAAACCTCACACCACTGCATTTGGCCTCAATTGTCTGGGTTTCTCAATAGGCCTGTGTGCAGCCTTTACTAAAACAGACAAATGTAAGCAAATCTGTACCTACTAATACTCAGAACAATCCCTGTAACACCAGAAACGGGTGTGAAAACCTTATCCACCCTCTAGGCAGAGGCTATGGGAAACCACGTATAGAATTAAACATCCTCAGAAAAAAAGATCTCTTTTTTGAGACAAGGTCTTGCTTTGTAGTTCAGCCTGGTCCCAAACTCAGCCTCTAATTCAGCAATCCTCCTGCCTCTGCCTCCTGAGTGCTGGGATTACAGGTGTGAGCCATCACGCCTGGCACTGTGGTATGTGGTACTGACTGCTGGTGGGTGTGAGTCACTGCACCCAGCATTGTTGGATGTGGTTACCGGGGATCAAACTTGGGACCTAGAGCTTGCAAGGCAGGCGCCAGAACCACTGAGCTAAATCCTCAGCTCAAAAAAAGATTTTTTAAGGTCCTGAAAACATCTGAAAAGGCCCATCTAGTTTAACTGGTTTATTCCACCTAATATGGTAAGGAAAAAATAAAAGCAAAAAATATGAAAATAGAGAAGAAACATTTCCCAACTTATATAAAGGGCAGAATTATCCTGAGAGCAAAATAATCATTTTATCATTTATTAATGATAATTGATTTGTCATTTATTAACTCAGAAAACAAAGGAAAAAGAGAAGAAAAGAATGAGGTGACTTAGTTGAATTAACTGAAATTTCTTTTATATGCCTTTTTTGGCAAGATGTCTGTCACCAGCAAGAAACATATGTGGGGTAAAGTTTATCTTGGATGAAAGTCAAAATAATAAAATCTTACATTGCAATTAATGTGTCTGTAAAAAATATAGCTCCCAATGTTTTCCTTTCAAAAATATAGTTATCCTTTATATGACTTAATACATTATATACACAAAAGAAAAATAATTTAGAGTATTTAACTACTTACTGAATAAAAATTCAGTATGCATCAAATGTAATGTCTTAATTTCACTCAGTGTACTCTTAAAGAAATAACAATTAATTTGTGCCACAATAGTCTATCCAAAGTCTAGTGTTCATTTATTAAAAATCCTTTTATTGTCATTGATTACATCAACTAATTAATAAAAATTAATTTGGGCTGGCTTATGCATGCATTTACAGATGGGGACATGGCTCCCTCAGAAGCTAATGAAAAGGGATTTTGCCCTGTGAACATAAGCTCACCGAGTGACAGGAGGCTTCCCAGTGCACAGCACCTCCACGTTCCAATGCGGGACAACCTTACAAAAATAAATATATAATTAAAAAGGATCATGATGTGTATATATAATGTTCCAATAAAGATATGAATTTTTTTAAAGGAAGGATCATCATTGAAAAGGATGAGAACTGTATGAGTCTACCCCTGTGAGGTACATGGATAAATCTACAGGGTGGAAGTGAACGGGGAATGGAAGTTACTGTCATGGTGACAGAGCTGCAGATCTTTACCTTGGGGCAGCTGATAATCCCAAGGATGTGAACGCTCCTAGCACCGCTGAACTATACACTAAAGTGACAGAGATGGCAAATTTTCTTATATATATTTGACTACACTAGTAAATATTTATTCAACAGAAAAGCAACATTACAAAACTACACGTGTATAAAAATAAAACAATACAGCCAAGGATTTAGCTCAGTGGTTCTGGTGTCTGCCTGGTAAGTGCAAGGTCCTGAGTTCAATCCCAGGTAACCAGGTACAACAATGCCAGGTGTGATGGCTCACACCCTCCAACAATCAGTACCACATACCATAGTGCTGTGCATGGTGGCTCATACCTGTAATCCCAGAACTCTGGAGGCAGAAACAGGAGGATTGCTTGGAGTTCAAGGCTGAGTTCAGGACCAGCCTGAATTACAAAGCGAGATCCTGTCTCCAAAAAAAACTAACAACAGAAAATAAAACAAAAAGAAGTTCAAAAAACAAAAAGCTGAAGACCTTGCACATAGTGCAAGCCTGCACAGGAACAGGGGCTTCTAAAACCGGAATTATGCACGAAACAAACAGCAAGTAAGAGAATCACACCTTTTGCTTTCCATGGAGACAGAGGGAAGTATATCCATAATAAAAGTACAACCAGGCTGGGATGCAGTTCAGGGCGCTGCACCTGCCTGGCAAGTTCAATCCCCAGTACCAGAAAAAGTAAATAACTAGCTAAATAAAAATGCATCTCAGGCCTGAACAAGCAGCTTGCATGTTTAGCCAGATGGCTGCCTCCCCTTACCTGAGGCTTCACCATGCAGCTTCAGTTACTCACGTTCCACCATGGCCCAAAACTATTTGTGGAAAATTCCAGAAACAGACAGCTGAGAAGTTTAAATCGTGCACCACTTTTCATGTCATACTGAAACTTCTTACTACCTTGTCCCATCCCACTGGGACACGAACCCTCCCTTTGTCCAGTGTGTCCACACCATACATGCCACCTGCCCCTCAGTCACTTTGAAGTACCTTGGTTATCAAGCCAATTGCCTCAGGATTACAGTGCTTGTGTTCAAGTAACCATTAATTTACTTAGTAAGGCCTCAAAGCCTAAGTAAAAACAGTGATGCTGGCAATTCCCACAGGCCAGAGAGAAGACAAGAGTGCTTCTCTTTAAATGAAAAGGTGAAAGTTGGAATGTAATCTTGGGGGCCAGGTGTGGGGGTGCACACAGGTGCCCCCAGTCTCTCTCCCGCAGATCCTCCCAGGAAGTGCCCACAGAAGAAGGGATACCCCGTCCACATCCACAGTGACAGATACATTGCATCCCCCTGGGGGATGTACAGCTCTCTTCCAGTACAGAGAAACTCCAGCCTCACTGCAGACACAGGGGTACCAAGACCCACGCACAGTCCCTGCTGGTTGGCAAGAAATCTCACTCCCATGATGTCCAAACACAAAGTGTAGCTTGGCACCAAACTCATACCTGGCACCAATAAACTCCAAGGATAAACACAGTCAATTTCGGTCCACTCTGAGCATGTCAGGCATGCCAGCAGTGATTAACCTCCACTTAACTCCATCTTGGAGGCTGGGTAAAGAAAGCACTAGTATTTCAATCCAAATAAAAGCATCCTAGAGATTATATTGCACAGATAAATATAAACAGATATATAAATCTCCATGCTCCTGCACTCCAGCCATCTTCCTCTGTAAACACAAATGAAAGAACTTAGTAAATAATCTTTAGAAGCTGTGTTCAAGTAGTTTCACTTTCTCTACTGTTAGAAACACGAAAGGTTCTTGGGGTACCCAAATGACCCTCGGAACTTTGGATGACTGTTTTCAAATGTGTACACTTCACTTTTTGACAAGTTCCTCCCTTCTCAGAACTTGCTGGTGAGGAAAAGGGATAAAATGTACCACACCACCAAGCCACAACTCCTGAACCTCAAAGAAAAAAGCCAGACAGGACTGTTCACTTCCCACTATGTCGTCCTGGTCAAACCTCCCTGAGAGATGCAGGCTCAGGTCAGGACTAGAGTCAAGAAAGTAGCAGAAAGCACACCCAAGATCAGCAGCCTTTGCTTCAGGGCCTGATGGAAGGAGCTTTGAGCAGGGCCTGAAGGTGCCACAGTGACATACATGGTCACTAGGCCCACACCCTCACCAAACCTTCAGGTCCCCAGGGACCCTTCCTACACCCCAAGAAGAACCTGCAGCCAGATGATAGGCTAGTCACAAACTCAAGCACAACCCCAGGTATACGGAGAGATCAGGTTTTCTGAGAAATGGCCTGACAGAGGCTTGACAGCAAGCTACAGAGGTGAGCAAGTAGGAGGTGTCAAAGCCAGTGCCCTCACCCTCTCTAGGCAAGGACAGGGCCCTTAGGGCCAAGGTCCTGGGGCAGTGCCCCTCCACACCTCAGGACATAGAACCCACATCTACTGTCAGGCCACCTACATAGGACCGAGGTCCAAGCCCAGGCAGAAAGCCAGACTCTTCTCTCCTCCATCATGTGGGGGCCCCATGCCCCTCTCCGCTCTGTCTGTGGGGCAGATTCTGCCTTCACAGCTGGCAGGATGCCCTGGGCCAGCAGGATGCATCTCCCCTGTTTCAAGGGGCGTATTTAACGGTCTGGCATCATGGTCTGATAAGAGCAAGCTGGGGGGACTGGAGGCCGACCTCAATGGCTCACAGTGCAAGGGACGGTAAGACAGCAAGCTGCTGAGACAGTCAGAGAAAGGGAACATCATGAGGCTGAGCCCCAAAACCTGTTAATGACCAGCCCCGGTGTGTCCACACGCTGCCACGTGGACAAGGAAGCTGTCTCTGGAGGAAGGAGCAGGCGATCCTCCTGTGGGCACCACAGAGTCACTGGTACCTAACCTCAGGCTGGAGCAATAGGCTGGCACCGTCGATGTGTGAGGCCAGCTGGCACGGGCACCAGAACACAAGAAATGCCAGGCTTCTGCCAAGCCGACGCCAGCCTGGTGACTTCTGGGGATGAACCACAGTGCTGCTGCTCCTGAGGCTGATGTCCAGGAATAGGCCAACCTTTGTTCTCAGACACCTGAGTGAGCTCCCTCCCTCACTTCGGGCCATGCTTGGGTACAAACTGTGATCAGCCACAGTGCTCAGGCCCCTGGGAGCACTGACCAGCGTGACAGTTCCTGTACATACAAACCGGACATCAGGTCAAACAAATGTCACGCTTGATGCATCTGGGAGGTCTTTTTGAATAAGATGAACATTTTAAGCAGACTTTGGGCAAAACCCTCCAGGTGGAAATGATCAACTGAAGACCTCCAGTTACCAGTCAGCCTGGAAGTGCCCCCTCCTGTTCATTTCCAGCCAGGTGCCCCAGCCTGCAGATGCTGGACTCGGGCCTCCACAATCACACAGGCCAGTGCCTTACAATAATTCCCCCTTATCTACACAAACCCTGTGGGTTGTTTCTCCAATAGACACTGACCTGGCAAAGCACCACCTGGCTTTTTTTTTTCTTTCTAATAAGGCAAGGTCTCACCAGACCAGTTCAGCCTGGTCTTGAATACACTACGCAGCCCAGTCTAGCCTCAAATTCAAGGGAGTCCTCCTACCTATGTCTCCTAAGTGCTGTGATTACACGCATGCACTACCATGCTCAGGACCAGCTGACTTGTGAAAGCCAACCCCCAGGCTTGTGCCATACCTGGAGCAGAACCTGGCTAAGCAGGGAAGCCCCTGCGACCATGGAGCTCACAGTCCTCACAGAAGGCCACGCCTGTGCACGATTGGGCACACAGACAGCATCTATTGGGACACCCAGCTGATGTGTCCAGGGACAGGAAAGCCGAAGAGCTAACTCCCAAAGAAACACGCCACATGGTTTGTGGAATTCTGTCAAATTCTCCCTGACACCCTATCAGTCCTAAATAAGCTAGAGGAACAGGAGAGGAATAAGGGTAGAGTTTATCTTTTAGCTGAAAACACAAATAAGACTTCTGAAAAAATAGTTGGCATTCTAATAAGCAGAGCCCCCAAACCCAGAAAAGCCTTGCAAAACACAGGCCTCTGGCTTGCTGTGCAGTCACTTCAGCTCATGTGTGCCCATGTGTGGGCACACACACGTATGTATACAAACACATGCATGCACACACACATGCATATGTACACACATACGGCTGACCACACAAGCACCACCAATTTCTCTTTTCAGGAGCCACTATACACAAGATCACCACAAGTCCCACGGGCAGATACTCGGTGGCCTCACCAACCTGAACAAGAACTGAGCACGGGCAACAGGCATCAAGCAAAGCAGTTGGGGCAGAGCAGACCAGAGAGACATCCACCCATTTGGAGGACATAGGCACGTACACCTGAAGGGCTTCCAGGCCACACACAGCTCTTCTGCATAATATGGAACATGTATTTCTACAACACCAACCCAAGGAGACAAAACAACTTGCAAATCCTCCAGGGCGACAATGGCTTTCTGGACATGCTATGTGTGCATGTGCATGCACTGGTGGGAACACACATATCAGAAAGGGCAGTAGACACACACAGAAACCTCAGAAGGGCAAGATGCTAATGGCACTAGCCCAGCACAAGAGGAAGCTCTTTGCTTTCTTTCTCCACTCTCTGAACAATAGAAATGCCATTAAATTAAAGGAAAAGCGGGTCAGCACATCTTACTTCCTGTTCACACTGTAAGACTAAACAAGCTCTTCTGCAGAGAGGCTGCTTAAAAGCCAAGGCTCCACCCACAGACAGAAACCTGACAGAAAAAGATAGAAAGCCCCTTCCTGTTTCCCGAGTCAACGTGCCCTGCCGTTATTCCACAAGTCAGCAGGTTTCCATCGCCCTGCTTCACCACTTCCCACAAGTACAATGTTCATCTTGGTTGCTATTTCCCTGCAGATAAAATCCTATTGAAATAATCCCAGAGAAGCCTGCCAACCCCATGCCACTCCATCCCCTGCCCAGTCAGTGCCCTGATGGGAGACCTCTCCCCCCGCTACACAGGGCTGAAGAGTGGGCCCACCACAGCCCACACAGGTGACCCCATCTGCAAAAAGGACCTCTGCAGACAAACTTCAGGGAGGGCTCTGGGAATGATCTCCCAGAGGGCCACAAACACAATGGCACGACTCCGTAAAGAGGTACGGGTAACACAAGGCAGAGGCACACAGACCTTGTAACACCAGGAGAGAGATCAGGGACAGGATGTGGCCATCTGCTGGCCCCCAGAGACAGGAAGGAACCTGCTTGGAGCTTCTGGGAGGCAAAGATGGGCCACCACCTTGATTCTGACATCCAGGCTCCCTAACTGGGTCAGCGGGATCCACTGTTGGAAGGACCCAAGTCTGCGGGCACAAACATCAGCCACAGGAGACTCACTCGGCATCCCCCAGATTCTATGGGGAGGGGGAACACTTTCTTCTAGGCCAGCATACAGGGAAGGTGAAAGGTTCCTACTACACAGACCAAGACAATGTGTGGGACGAAGCAAAATGAGTCGCCTCACCGCTACCTCACCACGCTCCACCCTCCCACCCAGCCTCCGTCCTGGCCACCCAACACACCCCAAGCCCTTCTCCCTGGGGTGCCACTGCTACATGAGACATAGCCCTGCACCACACCTCACGGTTCTGTGGGTGAGAAGTCCCAGCTGGCCACATCCAGGGCCGCCTCACCTGTGCCCATACCCAAGGCCACATGTGGCCAGCACATCTGGTGGACACAAGCTGCCGCCACTGGAAGGCCTGTCCCTCAAAAGTCAGGGCTCTGGGTAGAGACCTCAGGATGGCCCTGGACCTCTGAGTCCTCCACAGCACCTCCCATATGGCTGTCATGGGCCACTCCTTCCTGGGCACCACAGGACCCATAGTAAGCATCCTGGTTAACGACCCGGAAGCTGTGCTGCAGGTCACTCAGCCTCAAGGCCACCATATTCCACCCATGAGAGCAACTGCAAGGTCAGGGACAGGCAGCCCCCAACCAGGGAGACCAGTGGCAACAGATCTGCCACCAATGTGTTTAGAATATCACCTCCTTCCACCTGCTCGGCCAATAGCTGTTTCTGCTACTTGTCCTGAGTTCCGGCCTGGCACTCCTGACCTCAACAATTTACACTTTCTTGCTAGACACTGTACACCCTCAAGATTCCCTCCAGGACCCACGGGTACAGCCTGACACTCCCGCTCTGAGCATTCACAGATCCTCCTCATACAAGGGTATGTCCCATCTGCTGTCCCTCCAGTCCACAGCCCTGTATCCCAGGACACTGAGCACACACTGGCTCATGCTGAGGCATATACGGTAGTGGCCTGACTGGCAGATGCCATGCAGTGAGACAGAACAGCACAGCGGAGAAGCAGTGATAGGGAGGTTTCCGCCTACCTTCCAGGCAGGGAGTGGTGGGCAAGGTTCACAGGATGTACGCAGGGAGACAGGGAGACATGAAGCCCCTGGGGAGCAGGGACAGCACACAGCAGGCTGAAGAGGATGCCACACACAAGCTCTGGGGTGCAACGTAAGTCACAGGTGCCACCATATGTATGGGGTGAGTGCAGCCCCTTGGAAGAGGAGCCACAAAACTGTGAGGACCTGGGAGAGAATGAAATACTAAAACCCAGCCGGTGTGCAAGACCACTCAGCTGTCTCTTCTAAGGCCCAGATGGGAGATGTAGCAAGCAGCACATATGTGTCCAGAGTAATGTTCAAAAACAGGTACAAGTTGACCATCCCTTCCCCAAAATGCCTCAGACCCACAGTGCTTCAATAGTGAGGTATTCTTGGGGCCGAGGATTTAGCTCAGTGGTTCTGGCACCTGTCTTGCAAGCGCAAGGACCCAGGTTCGATCCAATCCTCAGTAACCACATACAATACTGGGCATGGAGACTCACCCCAGCAGCAATCAGTACCACATACCACAGTGCCGGGTCACGCCTGCAGTCCCAGCACTCGGGAGGCAGAAGCAGGAGGATTGCTGTGATGTTAGTTTGAGGCTGAGCTCAGGGTCAGCCTGAACTATAAAGCAAGACCCTGTCTCAGAAAACCTTAAAAAAAAAAAAAAGTCAGGTATTCTTGTATTTCGGAATGTGTATGTGATACAATTTTGGGGATGGCGCTCACATCAGAACCCAAGCTGAGTCAGTTTCCTACCCATGCACATGGTCTGCGGGTAAATTTCAACAATATCTTCAATGATTTCATTCAGGAAACTGAATTTCATGCAATTTTCAACTTGGGTCATCATGTTTGTGGTCAACAAGTTCCAGACTTTGGAGCAATTCACCTATTCGGGTTGAGCATCCTCAATAAATATCAAGTGGAAAAGGGAAAACAGAAAGCCCTTGGTGAGCCATGCTGAACGTCACAGCCAGCAAAGGACACAGAGATTCGGCTCAATCCTGAAACACACAGGGTCAGAGCAGCCAGAAGGAAGCCCGGTGTCAGGGGAAACTGCAAACATCTCTCCATGCGTGTGTGCGTATGTGTGTGTGTGTGCACGCGCACGTGCATGAGAACCTGTGTGTGTGTGTGTGTGTGTGTGTGTGTGTGTGTGCGCGCACGTGCATGAGTGCCTATGTGCATGCATGCGTGTGGGCAGGGACATGGGCAAGTAGAGTGGCGAACAATCTGGTGCTGCCAGTCACACTGGGGACAGCCTGCCCTGCATTCCACGTTAGGACAGGAAACTGAGAGGCGACATCGGAGTTGGGCAAGGAGGCCTCTGCCAAGCTGAGGAGCCTGTGGGACAGTGGTAGAAAAATGCTACCAGAGGAGGAAGGCAGCAAGAAGCAACAGGCGTGCCACTGTTGCCAGCTGTTCCTCAGGGTTTCTGCTGCTCTCTCAGGGCATCGACACAGCAGAGAAAGGCCACAGTGGCCACACTGGAGTCACCTTGCTGAATGGCAGACAAGAGTGAAGCTCCTATTTCAGACTACAGAATCCATCCTTAGTATCAGCTCTGACCAGACAGCACTTGAAAGGTGAAAGGCGGCCACACCTGGCGGTACTCACTCTCCTCAGCCGCAGGAGCTCCCGCTCCACCAGAGGAAGCCACGCTCTCGTCAGCCCTGTAGAGCGAAGGTGGCCACTAAGACAGCAGAAGTTACCGTGAGCCACAGAGGTCCCCTGGCCCGCAGGCTGGAGACACAGCACCATCCAGGAGCACTTATCACGTGGCGGATGAATGGGGCTGTGTCTGTCCACCTTTAGCAACTACGACGTAAATGCTAGAATGCTTCACAGTGGTCCTCACACGAACCTTCTGCGCTGGCATCTGAATGACAACTGTACACATTTTAGAGAATGTGGACACCGGGTCTCCTCTGAGAAGAGAGAAAAGGAGAAGGCAGGTCGAAAGTCTCTGTTCTCCTTAATTTTTGCAGTGAAATGTCTATGCAGAGCCGTCTATTTTTCCTAGTCTCTCCCAGGTGAAATAAAACTCATGCTCTCCAGCTCCAGAGTACACAGCAGTTCCTGATAAATAAAGGTGGGCCTGTATCGCTCCCTGGAGGCTGGTTTTCCAGGCCCTTCCAGCTTTCTATTTTAAAGACCATTTTCTCACCACCTCCCTGGTCCTGCTGAGCTGGTGAAAACCAAGCCCTGCTAGATCGCCTCTTGAGGAAGGAAAGGAAGAACTGTGAGTCCTCACTCGAAAGGACCCTTCCATGCCAGACAGAACAGGCAGTGGCTGCTGCTTCCAGGGGCAGCCGGCGGAAGTGGGCAGCTTCCCAGGATTCTCTGCTTGAAACCCAAGCCACCGACTGCCTCAGTTTTCAAACAGCCAGATCTGCAATTCCACCTGCACAAGAGCTTTGCTCTGACCTAGTTTCCCCACCCCAGGCGGGCAGTTCAACCCCAGGCCCTGCCGCAGCACACAGCTCCAACACTGCACTTGCTGGCCTACTTCTACCCCCAAACCTCGAGGGTCAGCCAAGAGCAAAGAAGTCCAAAGATAAAGAGTTCTGGATGAAAGGTCAGGCAACAGGGAAACAGTACACAACACACACAGTGCTGAGTGACTAAAAATTTCAATAGTCTGTGCAGTCACTCACAGGACCACAGGCCACCTGGGCCAGGGTTTTTAAATGGAAGAATACCCAGCACAATTTGTTCATAAAATGCAAAGCAGAAACAACTGAGACACACATACCGAGCTGTAGGCATGGCGTAAAAGGTAAGCCTAGCAAAGAATGCTGGGTCATGCGAGTTATACAAGACACACAAACCCACATACTGCGCCGGGGGCTGGTACGATGTACACCATGCATGCATGTGTGCTCTGTGTGTTTATGGATGTGTGCTGGCTGTGAGGCAGGAGTAATATGTGTGCATGCATGCATGTGGTGTGCTGTGACAGGACTACCAAGGGTGTGTGCACTTGTGCCAGGGGTACTGTGTCACACAGTGTTACAGAGTAGGTAGCATGTGTAGTCTGTGGGCATGTATGATGTGAGGGGTATACGTGTATACAGAGTGGTATACAGTGGATAGTGTGGTATGTTTCTGTGTGATATAGGTCATATGTAGCATATATGATGAACCATGTTCTCTATATGGTATGAGTATATGTGTGTGGTTATGCATATGCTTGATATATATATGTGTGATGTAGAACACATATGTATGCTGTGTGTCACCTGAGGGAATATTCTGTATATGTTTGGTGTGTGTCTGGTGTATGTAGATATGGTGTAGTATGGTATATATATGTAGTGCACAGTAAGGTACATATTTGCTATGTTTGGTGTATGTTGTTCACATGTAGAGAGTATATGTGTA
>PVIR01023636.1:0-26841 GCA_004026965.1 Petromus typicus | reverse complement strand
TTAATATCTGTATACCTTTCTTATATATTTGAGAATTCAGTCTGTTCTTTTTATTAATGGTGTCCACCAATTTTTTTTCTCTTTTGGGGCACTTGGTGGGATTGGCTTCTTCCCACTGGAGTTTGAGTGTAGCCATAAACTGCCTTTGGTCACCAGTGTTAAGCAGGAATCTTCTAGTTAGCAGCTTTAAGTGCCTGCATGTTTCATAATTGCTGGAAAGATCTGCAGTGTTCCACCTTGATGACATTTCTTAGACTGTGTTCTAGAGTGAGAAAGAAAAACTGACATAGAGCAGAGCCCCAGTTAGTTACAGATAAAAGGTGTGACTGAGAAAAAATAAAAAGCAAATAAAGAAACAAAAAAGCTGTGTTAAATTATTAAAATTTAATAGGCTCTTCCTATTGCCTAACCTACCATGACCCCATCACCTCCATACCTATGATTCTGTTTTCCTGGTAGGAAACAGATCCTTCTTCATTTTACAGAAATACAAATGGCCAGACAGCCATTTTTGGCTAGGTACTTAATCTAAAATTGAACAGTTTTCCCACCTACATACATAAATTGAGAGCTAGAAATGCATAGAAGTGGAAACAGTGAATAATTTATCTCATTTATTCTAGTGATGGCAGAGAAGCAAGAAATATGCATTTCATGGAAACCAGGGCCAGAGGGTGCAGTAGTAAGGGTCCAGGACCATTGGTAGAAACTTTTGTAGACTATGGATCTGTGTTTGAAGAACATAAGCTTCAGACTTTCCATTAGTTATTTATTCCCCTGTGGTACAACTCTGTCACTGGTCAGGGAGCCTTCTAGCCACCTGCTCCTACTCTTTGTCCAACTTTTTTTATATATAAATTGAAATCTTTATTCATTCATTACATATACACATCATGATTGCATTCAATAATGAGAATTTTTAACAGTATATGACACAACTTCTCATTTTCTCCCATAGCCCTACCCACCCCACCCCCCACCCCCTATATACATAAACTTTGTTTCCTTTCTTTTTTGTTATAATCTCATTATGTTTCCCCTTCACCCTATTTTGCTTTGAGTATTTTCTATTTCACAATATATAACACTATAGTGACATATAACAATATATATCAGGTATTCACCAGTAAATGAGTTCTAGAATGTATGTTATATATTGTGAAATAGAAAATGTCCAACCTTTTGAGTGATTTAACTCTTCAGGCAGATAATATAATTTCAAGTCATTCACTTTCTCATTAAATCAACCAGAATGTGATGCTTCCAAACAGAATTCCTGAGTAATACAATGTATTAGTTAATTTCCAAAATATCTTTTTTAATGTGTAGTTATTTCAGTATATTCCTGGAAGTATGAATTAGTTACTCTGAATGCCATTGCATGACTATGCCAACAAAACCCTTATTTTAGAGATGCCCACATTTTATGTAAGCAATTTATTTTCAATGTATTACATCCTTGTTTTCTCAAACATCCTGAAAGGATCAATGTACAGATTTCTTTTGTAGGATTTAAATTACATTAAAAGTCAAGAAGATAAAATTCTTTCTTTTCAAAAAAGTATGATTTTTCTTGTAATAATCCACCAAAATATGTTACTACAGGTAACTGAGTCTTTGCTTTAAAGTCACATTATTTTCTTCCTGTGAACTCTGTTCAATTTAGTCATGAAAATGACCTAGAACCACTCAGAAGTTTTATTTTCTTTCCTGTCTTCATGATTTGTAAGGTTATGATTCAACTTCAGGAGTCAAAATTCCCACCAGAGAAAATTCAATTCATTGACTTAGTTAGGTGAGATGATTACTGCACTCTTCTAAAGGGCTATTAATCTTTATAGAACTTGACAACTAACTTGAACTGGAACATATTTACTGGGTATTGGAGGTGGGAAGAGAGATTCATTACAAATGTCCAGCAGAGACATATATAAGTTTACATAGTCTGGGTTTACTTTTTAAATCTGTTAGAAAAAATATGGAGTGTAACCTTGCTTCTAGTGACCACACTGATAGTATTATTTGGTTTCTGAAGGCAAATCCAAGAATAAGCCTGATTTGCATGCCTGTCACCCCTCAATCTGCAAATCAACAAAGTAATTTTAAAATAACTATAAATATTGGTAAAGTAAGCAGCCACAGAGAGCTAGCATAGACTGTCCAGAGAGAAGACGGGATGAGCAATTGTACCCTTTGTTTTGAAGTGTTTGTTCCTAGAAAGGTGGAGAAACAGTGAATAAGGGAAACGAGATTTTCCCATGGGGTATTTGTTGGGAACTGTGGAGAACTAATCCAGACTTACGATTTACTACTTGGATGTCTGCCCTGCTCTGCAGACCTGCTATTGGATTATTGTAGACATCTGCCCCGCCCTGCAGGATTTTAAACTAGAAGGATTACTGCACCATGATTATTGGCCTTAAAACTTACTGGGACTTACTGGGATTTAAGGATGTCTTCTCTGTCCCACGTAATTATCATCTACTAGGATTATGGTGGGACCGCCCTGTTTTATGCCTGCTAGGATTATGGGTTGAAGGCTTGGTACCAAATAAAGGTGCAGGGAGCTCAGGTTATGGGTTCTTCTGCTTGCCTTTCTGCTTCTGAAATATTTGGCCTTTTGCTGCCACTGCTCAGTGTAGTAAGAGTTGAGCTCAGCCTCAGCCTTTTTCTCAAGGTTCCAACTTTGTTGGTTGTTAATCCTTTTGCTGTGGGACTTCCAGGGGATTGGAGTTTGCCATGAATGTTCTGGCTGTGTCATCTTCCCTGGACTCCCACAGATATAGGGTTTTTTCCACTCAAGATTTAAATAAGAAAATGTAAAAACTTATGAAGATATGAGACCAGAGCACTAAGTAAGCTTGGGACAGACACTGATGTGGGGAGAAGGTGACTGCTCTATATTTAAACAAATGATGGAATAACCACTTAAATGTAATTCTATAATTTTCTAACCAGGTGCTCTCAATGAGACAAAAACAAAACCCACTTATAATATGCAGTATGTAAATGTAAAATTTTAAGGTTGAGAAAAGTATTGTTTCAAGAACACAAGTTCCAGATACCTTCTACTAAGACCTGACTACTTGTCCAACTTACCTCCCTTTCTCTGTGAACACAGAGTCTCATTTGCAAATCAGCCTATTTCCCTGAAGAATCAAGTGATAGGAAAATAAGTCAGAGGTTTGTTCTTAGGGAAGGAACCTTATCTTAATTTATAGATAAAAGCCCAGTGATGTCAAGTGACTTCCCCATTGTCACAGAACTGGTACAGAGTAGCATTTGGGATACTATTCAGGTTCTGATGATGAGCCTGAGACCCTGCCCTCAGAGGCCGAGACTGGTTTGGTCCCTGTGGGCCTGTCTGTTATAAAAGGTACTCTTCAAATGAACTGTTGGATTCAGTCCTCTGCTGGGAGGAGTTGACAGCAGCCCACAAAGGCCACACTAAAGAATAGTTTCAACTCTTACAGATTCCTAGATGTCAGACTTACTTTAAATTAACAATTTAAAAAGAAAATAAAAGAAATGTGACATATATATTTGAGCACCTCGCTCTGGATTCAGCCATTCTTTGCTTTCAGTTCCACTCTGCCCCCATGTCCTTTTGCTAATGTTAATTAATGTCCCTAAATTTATTTTCTTTCCTGCAAGGTGGAGCTGATGATAGTACATATCTTGTATGATTCTTGTGAGGGTTTATTCACTCAAATGAAAAATGGTGAGATGTATGCGATAAGAGATTAATAGATTAAAGAGAGCCAAGTATTAAAAACAAAAAAGTTAATACATGTTATTATAAAGCAGAAGCTATTAGTATTAGTAATAGAACCAATTTTCCTTGCTATTTATTAAACTTTATTCCTATTCCTTCTCCCACAGTTTATGTACATGCCTCTCAAATGTGTTTGGCCTGGTTACTATCTTTAAGGACACCAATCCCACACCCTGTTCAAAGAGAGACTGCAAATTGTTTTAGGCCACAGACGTTTTATCCTGGGAGAGTCAGCAGGAAAATCTACCAAGAAATTAAGAAGTGGTTATTAGAACCACAGGAGCTCAGTACAGCTAAGGGAAGAAAGGTCCAGGATACAACCAAAGATTTTCAAAGGATTTTGGAACTGAAATTGAAATGGGAAGTCATTGAGCTGACTCATTTTTTCTAAAGAAGAGGAAAAAGAAGTCCAGGAGGGTTACTCAAGTATCTGAGGCCTCATGGAACTTCCACTGGAGAACATTAATCTTGATTCTCTACCTTTCAATTTATTTTCTTTATTTCTGTTTTCATTTACATCTTGTTTAATGTTTCCCATGCTAGATGGTAGGTCCTATTGGTGCTTCTGCATTCTTTGGTTCCTATTCTTTGGATATGCTGCAGTTTTTCAGCATCCTATCAGGGTAATTTCAGTGCAGGTGTGCTAGTTGAATGAATTTCTTTTTGGTGGTTCCTGTTCCACTCTTGTCTCTGAAGCTGGCAAAGATTCTGTACCAGAGAGTGAAGTCTGCCCTTGTCCATGACTATGTCTCCTCTTGTTATCCCTTCCATTACCTTTATTCTGTCTCCCAACAACTTCTGAGAAACAAAGACAGCAGCTGGAATCATTGGAGGAGCCCTGTCATCCAAACAGGAAATATTTCCTCTTTGGAAGACATTTCCAAAAAATATGGCAGTGTTTATGGGAGCGTGAAACCCAGCCGATAATTGCACTACTGATGGTTGAGGTTTACTGTGTCCCTAGTTCATGTACAAGGCAGTGAGGATTTTGCATGTGAGAACCTTGACCTTCTTGTTAAAACTCAAAGTCAATAATAATAAAACCTGCCATCCAAACAAATCAATAGCAACCTTACAAAGTTTCAACCATTTATTACCAGAGAACCTAGTACTTAGAGAATGGTAGTAGCTAATCGTTTAGTAGTGGTTCAGTTTCTATGAGATTTTTTAACTCCTGAATCAAACTCCAAGATTTATCTAAATTACCTGGAAGATTTTCTAAAACACAGATCGATGGGCCCACATCCTAAAAAGTCTAGGGTGGGGCCCCAGGATTTGCATTTTTTTTCCTTTATTGAGTTTATTGGTACATTTTAGGAGTACATTATGATCATTGAGAATCATTCCTCATTGAGAATTTGTACCTGTACATGATGTATTTTGAT
The DNA here is from genome assembly GCA_004026965.1 of Petromus typicus. Classification (NCBI taxonomy): domain Eukaryota; kingdom Metazoa; phylum Chordata; class Mammalia; order Rodentia; family Petromuridae; genus Petromus; species Petromus typicus. The sequence goes on along the minus strand of PVIR01023636.1, from coordinate 21,681 downwards.
TCTCATTTTTCAATTCCCCTGCCCTTCCTTCAACCTCCAACCCTCTATGTACATAAGCTTTGTTTCTCTTTGTCCTTTTTTACCACCATGCTTTTTCTTCCCTATCTTTGCTCACCACTCTCATTTCCCCTTTCCCTTTGATTGGCATTTCTGACAATTTCCCAGCAGCTGATGCTGCTGGACTAGCTATCATAGTTTAAAAAGTATTTCTACTATGAAAAATTGACTCATCTGTTCTGAACTTTCACTCTACTTTTCTGGTTCAGTCATACTTTGTTTTTATTTTTAGTTTTTCAGAATTCCAATCTAGTGAAAATTTGCTTGTTTGCAAATCTTTTTCACATTCAAACACAAGTAGTTATTGCAGTGAAAAATTTATATCTGACTCTTTCCACAAATTCCTTCAGTCAGGAAGAGTTTTGATCAAAAATGTTAGAAATTACAAGTATAGCTCCTTCTGCAGTACTTTCCCCAGTACCTCTTTGTATACACTGGTGTTCCTGGGACTCCCGATATGTATAACTGAAGAAAGTGTATGGGGTGAGACTAGATCAGTTTCTCAAAGTGTGACATAGAGAATGACAGCTGCTTCCTCAGACTGAGTTTGAACCCTCGTGTTTACAAGGGGATAAGAGAAAGAAAAAGATCGTGTTTAATGAAAATCTTCATGGAATGATAGGCACAATCAAACAGACTTGAAGGTCCAGGGAAGGAGATGGTATTTTCACGCTCTGACACCTATGTGTTCAGTCACAGGTTAGGGGATCCTCCAGGGCTCCTCTGAATTTTCAGGAGCTTCATCCTTTCCCTTCTAGTTGTCTGCAGGTAGCTATGAAAAAACATGCTGGCTGTTGGAAACAAACCACACGAAACAGAGAGACATCACACATAAGGATAAGAGCTATTTCAGGGGACTGAGGGGAATCTGATGTTATCTCATAGAAGAAAAAGACCTTTAGCAAATAGATTTCATCTGTTGGAAAAGGGAGACATGATAATCTTCGAAGACATGTGTTTATTTCCAATGTTGATTACACATCGTCATAATCCTTGGAAAGTGAGGTAGCAGGGGCTCTGTGGCTTAAAACTGTCCTCTTTAGAAGTATTTCTCTGCCTTATCAGGCATGGGGGGCCTGCCTCACTCTCCTGGAGAATCTTGGTAAAGATGTCCAGCTCAAGGTTTCTCCACAGTGCAGTTGGCAACTGAGGATTTCAAACTTTTTGCTGTGCTGTTTAATTGTTTCAGGCAGCAAGCCTGAGGGTCTGGGAACAGTCTGGCAGTTTCTGTGCATGATTATTGTCTTTTATCCTGGGTAGCCAATGCCCCCTAAAGCGGTAGGCTGAGTATTAGGAGGCAACCAGGAGAGTGAATTTTGTAGCATCATTTACATGTTTAACTTTCCTCTGCGCCTCTTATTCTCAAACAGATGCAAGCAAAGCCATTTATGCAGAAGTTTCTATGCCACTGCATAAGGCTGGGATTTCAGTGAAGTGAATAATGGTTAGGACTGTTTGAGTCTTGCCCCATAGGTCTGTTTCAAGGAGGGCATTTTTAGCAGCTGTTATAATGGTGTTACATCCATGACTATGTCTTAGACTTGGATTTCACATAACTCCAGGACCACTTTATGATTTATTTTCCACACTGATATGGAAGTTGCAAGTTACGCTTTTCCATTTTATTGAAACAGACCAGAAGACATGGGTTTTGATCAGGTCCCCCTCAGTGACAAACTAGGTGACCTCTGAGACATGGCCCAGATTGGACTTGCTAACTCAGCAAGGTAATTGAGGGTCAAAAGGAAGTATGTCAATTTGTAGGGTTGTTATGAGTAATACAAAACACACAATTTATGGCTACAAAATGCCATTCAATTGTCAATCATTCTGGACCATTGTGAGCAATATTAGCACATGCATCTAAAGGCCAACTCCTACCTTCTAGGTGGGTTTTTGTACTTAGATTCACCTGGGCTTAAATCCAGGCTATTTCTTTTATGAACTATTCAATCTGAGCTTTACTTTGCCAATATTTTCCTTTTAGGATATGGGAAGGATTCTAGCTAACATCAGTGCCTGGAACATTTTCTGCTATCCAATCAATAATATTTTATTATTGGTTTGTTTTTTGACCCAGGCCAACTGTAAGAACTCTTTGGTATATTGTACAGAGAATTCCTGTCTGGCAGTGAGTGGTGTTGCCAAGACAGAAGACTCATTATTGGGCTTCTGCCTTTAGCTCAACTGCTCTGACTTCATAAAGAAGTGCTGAGTTTCCTAAGAGGAGAAAAATGTCTCAGAGGAAAGCCATAACTGATTCTCAAATGTTGGCATCTATTTCTTTCTCCTTTTTTTAACCAGAGGACCTACTTTTAGCCCCACTCTCTCATTTTGTGCCTGTCTAGTCCTGCTCAAACCTGAGCTACTGGCAGAGAAGTCTGCTCCTTCCCAGGAGTCATGAATAACACAACTTCTGCAGCAAAAGGATGGAACCCAAAGTGTCTTTGGCAACAAGCCTGCATTGAGCTTTTTCCTCTACATTGTGCTTTACAATTAGTCTGTAACTCAAGGAATCATATTCTGTAACTCAAATAGCACCTTCTGGTTCTTTTCTCGAGTTGTACAGACCACACAGGGTGGTACCATAAATACATATACACATGTCTACAGCTTTATGTCTTTTTTAGTACATTGCCCTCTCCAGATATAGTCTAAGTTTTTCTCTGGATGTGCACCATATCTTTTCTAGTCCTTAATACTAATGTAGAGTTGAAAGCTTCTTGGTATTTGCAAGTAGTAAGTATTTGAGGTGAAACTTCTGACTTTCTGATGGCAAGTCAGAATTGGTTTCCACAGGGAAGATTTGCCACTCTCGTGTTATGGGCCATTGCTAAAATTTCTCAGGAGACAGGTCAATTTATTTTACTGACCATATTGCAAGTGTTTGCTTAATAACAGTTTTGTGGGAGATTAGAGTGTACCATATGAACATTTATATTAACACTTAGTTCGGTATTTTTATTCTGAAAGGTGCCACACACAAAAGAGTACAGTACATACAGCATTATTTTATTTGTAGAAGCATCAAATAGGGCAATACTTTGGCCTTATTTCTTCTACCTGGTAGGTAGAGTGATTGAAGAATATCTATGGAGGTTTCTGAAATGATAGGATACTTTATGGCCTGATCAGAAAGTTGGTGCGATCAGTGTGTTCAGCTCTATGAAAATTCATGTAGCTGATTATGTGCACTTTGTGTATTTGCACTTCTGTATGTTATTTCTTCATAAAAGAAAAACCAAAGTGGAATGTGACTCTTGCCCGTTGTTTGCTGGGAGGATAGCTATGAGTGGCATAGATGATTCAGCTCCTGCTACAGGTCTATAGAACACATGATTTTTTTTTTCTGGGGCTCACAGATGGACAGATGTTAAGGGAATGTTAACTCGATATTTGTGTGTCCAGTGATATTTAAATCTCACAATTTGTTAGAGGATCCAAAATATGGACTTGTGGCCCACTTTATTTTGACAAAATAAATCTTTTATTTATTTATTTATTTTTTAGGTTTTTTGAGACAGGGTCTCACTTTTGTGGTTCAGGCTGGCCCTGAGCTCAGCCTCAAACTCACATCACAGCAATCCTCCTGCCTCTGCCTCCCCAGTGCTGGGATTACAGGCGTGAGCCACCACGCCCGGCACTGTGGTATGCGGTGCTGATTGCTGCTGGGCGTGAGTCTCCACACCCAGTACAGGTATGTGGTTACCGGGGAATCAAACCCCGGTCCTTGCGCTTGCAAGACAGGCGCCGGAACCACTGAGCTAACTCCCCGGCCCAACAGAATAAATCTTTAAATATACATAAACTGACATAGTCCAATGACATTCTTGCTAAGCACGAATTTTGTAGGGAGCAATAAGTCATTTTAAATGTTCTTTTTGTGGAAGTTTGTATAAAGCTCCTGTAACACTACTTTATATTTTCTATCTGCCAAATCTGTCTTTGAAGGAAGAAATACTGAGTGCTATCACAAAATATTTGCATCCATGTTTATAGCAGCTTTGTTTCTGATTGCTAAATCTTGGAAACAACCCAAATGTCCATCAACTGGACACTGGTAAAAGAAGATGTGGTTCTTTTATAGAATGGAGTATTACTCTGACATTAAAAATGATAAGGTGGAGTCACTCATACTCAAATGAATGTACCTTGAGGATGTCCTCGTCAGCAAAATAAACAGGTCACAGATGTATAAATATCATATCTTTTCTCTGATATAAGAAAATGAAGTTCTAAATGAGTTGTAGTATTTATAGTTGATATTGTGAAATAGAAACTATTTAAAAGGGAAGAGAATGTAGGGGTAAATAACGAGGGGAAAATGAATGTGGTAATAATAAAGGAAAAGAAACAAAGATTATGTATATAGGGATGGGGTGTTGCAGGGCAGGGGGAAAAGGGAAAAAAATGAGAATCGAGTCATGTCACATTCTGGTACAAATTCTCAATGTTGAGTGTGATGATGATGTGTATTCATAATGTATCACTAAAGATTAAATTTTTAAAAATAAAATTAATTTTATGATCAAATGACCCCAGTTTGTCAGTTTCATTCAGAGATACCCTGGACAGTGTTTCTGCACAATACAACACAACCACCTGTGTTTCCCATTACAAATGTGAGTTTCTGAGCCCAGTGCACAAATAAAGCTCTGCTGTATGAGTCCCTAATGCTATATCTAAAATAAGTTTTCATACACACTGAATGTTGAAAACTATTAGCCCTGTGGCTACCGGCAGCTGTAAGACATAGCTGGGGATTGACCTAGGAAATTTCCCAAGAGCTTTCTTGGGAACAGTTTGTGTAGAGTGCTTCTACAGTGTAGGGATCACAGTGCCATAGAGTGGGAATTCCTCAGAACTTAGATGTTAGAGATGAGCAAACCTCCCCACCCTGTCTTCCCAGCAAGGAGACACAGGAAGCTCTTTATGTGGAGAAAGAGGCTCCGTGACCTTTCTCTCGGTGTTGTGCACCTCTGTCCTTCTGTGTTGGCTGAAATTCTGACTTTTGCATTCCCTTTGAGTCACAAAATTGTTCTTTTCTGTGCATTCTGTTTTGCCACAGCAGGCTATTTCTAAAGGAACATTGTTACTTTTCCTGGATTGTTTTCTTTCCAAAAGACATTTGAAAGAGTCCTCCCCTCTGGGTTTTCCTCAGTTGACTTTATTACAAGGACACACCATTGAAAAGTACATCTAGTGATGTTGTGGTTAAAGGGGACAGAGGAAAAACTTTGTTGGAAAAGTAACTAGAAATAAACCAGAAGGGCTAAAAAAAAATTACCAGTGGTATAAATCAGTATTTGGAGAAAATGTTTGCAAGGAATAACCCAAGGAAAACTAGTTTGTCTCTTCCATTCCCAGAAGCAGAGTGGATATTGATATTAGAATCATTAAGAGCTTTGGAACATTGTGTCATAATTTCATTATTTTCACATTAACTTGAGCTCCAAGCAATTTGAACAGCCTTATTCAACTTTGGGGCGTGGAGCTTTGCAAATGATATAAGGAAGGCGTTGAATTCAAAAGAAAGTGTCCAAAAGCTGTAGATGTTGGTGTGGCTCTGGAAACCTCACAGAAAGATGCCCACATACCAGGGTGGTGGCTGGCAGAGGCCAGGAACACTGTGAAGCATACTCCATGTTCTGGGCAGTCCCTCACTCACAAACAAAAATTGTCTGATCTCAGATGTCAAATGATTGAGGCACGCCACAGTAATATCAGTATTAAGGAAATCCCCAGATTTATGATGGCTCAGACAGCAATTTCATTTTGTTTGGAATACGAGGTACCAAAGAGGAGGAAGGTACCACTGGAGGAACTGTCAATCCTGCAGCCTGAATGAAAAATTTGTGTTAACATGATGGAAAAAAAGAGAGAACTCACCATCCCTATTTTTGTTTCATTGTCTATAAAAAGAAAACATTTTTTTTCCCTCAGTGGAAAAGACAGCTATAAAAATGAACAAGAATGTATTGTGAACTAAGTACATTAGGTCAGTAAAAGAAGATTCAATAGATCCAAAATAATTCAATATTTGTGAATAAAAATCTTCATGCCCTTAAAATGCTATCAGAATTGCAAAATATGTTTCCAAGTCTGTGTCATTGTCAATAAACTCTGAAAACTTCTAAAGAAATTGCAGAAAAACAGAGACAGTCAAATACTTCCTTTATTCTGACAAAGCAACCTTTTTTTGGGGGGTATAAACTGACATGTACAACTTTACAGATATTCTGAAATAGATTATTACATTGTTTATATACCTGTAGGAGAGACAAGATACATAGTCTTGAGTACATTAAGAGGAAGACAACTGTAGCTAACCTCAGTGTATTTTTAGATATTTTTATGAGATAGATGAGCTCTCCAACAAGATTTCTTTTAGAGGCTCTACAGGAATGAAATTTCCAACTTTTCCACTCATCTCACAAAACATTTATAGGCCAATAAATGAGAACAATAACTAAAAGAAAGGAAGAACCATGCAAATGTTGATTAGAATGAAAATTCTCTGTGGATCATCTCAATAAGCTAGAATGATAAGCTGAAGCCTTCAAAAGGAAATCTGAGAAAGATGTGGTTTGGCAGCAGTTCTCGAAAGGCATCTATGATTGCAGTAGATTATAACCTGAACAATATTAGATACGTGTCAAAAGACAGAAGCCAATTAATCAAATGTTATCTCGCTTAGTAGGAGACCATAAAAAGTCATTTGTGCTAATTAGGCCACACAAAATTCTATCACCTCCTGGTATGACTTCTTAAGGAGAAATATTCAATTAAGCATCCACAAAGGTGAGAATGATGGTGAGCTGGTTTAGAAACCATGTCCTAAAAAAAGTTTAAAAGAATAAGCAAAAAAAATTGTAGCACAGACCTAATGATGAAGTTTCTTCTGATTTCACAAAGTTACATAAGAAAGGTTGTTCCATACTAAGGACTCATACGGGGGTGTAGAAAGAAGCAGATGTTTGCATTACATAGAATGTTACTATCTTAACACAGACAGGACATGACAGATGATCGTGGTTGTATGAGAGGGCAGAACAACCCTGAAGAAGATGAAGCAGGGTGTGGAAGAAATAATTTTTTCAGTGGGAAAAGGATGAAGCCATAAGTTATCGCCCCTAGTTGCTTACCTGAATCACCTGGGCTGTATCTTCTAAAAATATTACTGTAAGAGATTCATCCTCGAAATTCTAATTTGATAGACACACAGTAGGGCACACTAATATGAATGTTTTTAATAGAAAGTTAGTAGCAAAATTAGGATTAGAGTCCAGCTAATATAATGGCAAAGTTGCTTTTCTCTGTGAACTCACTCTTTGCCTTCCACAGAGGTGGAAAACAAAGAGAGGTATTTTGAAAACAAAAAATGTTAAGAAATATCAACTGATGTATCAGGGAAAGGTAGGGAAATGTCAAATGTGAGAGGTACTTGTTTTTTGTTTTTGTCTTTCTTTATTATGGCCTTTTTTTTTTTTTTTTACTTATTGGTACATTTTAGATGCACATTATGGTCACATTCAACATTATAAATTTGTACCCATACACTATGTATCTTCGTTCTCATTTTTTCCCTTTCCTCTGCCCTCTCTTCCACCTCCACCCCTGAATACATAAGCTTTCTTTTCATTTTTTGTCTACTCTACAGGCTCCCCACTTCCCCCTTTTCCCACACCTCAGTGAGACATGCATTTCTTGCAATGTTTATTTAGGATTCATTTATTAAATTGTCAAAAATTTCTTGGATCTTTGATTTTTTAAAAATCATTACTAACAATGTTTTTATACTGTAGTAGGAGCATTATTTATTTATGGAGAATTTACCGAGCCCATAGGAAGGAAGAAGCTTTGCCTGAAATGGTCTCGGTAGGCATGGCCACAGGCTTTTGTCTTCAGTGTATTCTGCCACAGCCGATAATCCATAGTAGGCCGCAGAGGAAAAGGATATAACCAGAAATGCCAGTGACTAGCCCCCAACATCATTTCTGAACAATTTTCCACAAATTAAGCCCAGGATGTTTGTGTGTCTCTTGCCTAAGCTTTAGATTATAAATGATCTGTATCATCAAATATTTGCCCAGAAAATCATGTTTTAGCTGTAATGATATCCTGTCTCTCTTTATGTACTTGACTTGGGTTATTAAAACACTTGAGCTGGGGGTCTAATTTCCCCAAACACAACTGTTATAGCAGCAGATATTCTGACAGTATTTATAATCAATATTCTTTTGAATAAGGCATGAACACAGAGGGAAAACTGCCCCACGTGCGTCAGCTCTCAGCCACACTTATCAAGTCCTTTCTGACTACTCTTCGTACAGCGGCTGACCTTTGATATATAAATCACACAGATTAAAAGGCTTCTCCATTACAAGCACAGAGTGAGTATTGTTTTAAAAGCATTTCTTTGAAAAAATGGTGGATTTCAGTAAAACCAGCAGGCATACTGTTAGTCTCGCCTGACCTTTCTGTAAATATGATGGATCGAGTTCCAGCGCAGACACTGCACCGATAAGTTCCGTGGGTGCAGTGGCAGCTCTCCGGGCAGAGGTAGATTGATTTTACCGAGCCGTCTCGAAGGGAAGCAGTGAGAGCCAACTGGCAGGCCGGCGCAGCCTGGCCAGGCCTTTTTAATAAGGCATTATTGGGCTGCAGAATTCTTTTCAGGTTTTCGACTCTGCTCACATCTGTCTGATCTCACTCCCTCTTCGCAGCTGCTTCTCACACAACATCCTCAAGCACTGGCTGGACACACAATGAAGTTTGAATTTTATCCAAGCGTTGGATTTCCACTAAATTAAACAAAGAGCAAAAAGTGGAAGAAGGAAGGTGTGTTGGATAGAGACTGGGCGTGCTGTCTGATTTTCATGTTCTCTGAGAAATCTTGTTTCTTTTCTTTTCTTTCTTTCTTTTTTTTTTTTTTTTTTTTTTAGGTTTTTTGAGACAGGGTCTCACTTTGTAGTTCAGGCTGGCCCTGAGCTCAGCCTCAAACTCACATCACAGCAATCCTCCTGCCTCTGCCTCCCGAGTGCTGGGATTACAGGCGTGAGCCACCACGCCCGGCACTGTGCTATGTGGAACTGATTGCTGCTGGGCTGAGTCTCCATGCCCAGTATGGTATGTGGTTGCCGGGCGTGGAACCCGGGTCTTTGAGCTTGCAAGACAGGCGCTGGAACCACTGAGCTAACTCCCCGGCCCAAATCTTGTTTCTTTTCAATCTTATAGCAGCTGTTGAGCTTTGAAATGGGAAGAATGATGGGTGTCTTGGGAGCCAGTGGACAGTCCGGTCTAGGCAGGTCCCCCTTGCTTCTGTATACTCAAGGTACCGAATAGGAAATTTTTTCTGACTGCTTTTATTTTCTTAATTTTAGGGCAAGGGTTAGCATATATTCTCCATAAATGGCACTCTAGTATTTTAGGCTCTGTTAATCCCAAAGCAAAATTGTTGACCTAGTGTAAATATTTATAGATCAAAAGAGGAAAGAAATGTCCACACATTTTTTAGGCAATCCAATAATTGAATGATAATTGAATATGATTTTTGACAGTGCACTTCTTTAATAAAAATGAATTTTTCTTGTATGAGTAATTCATGAACTCTTCCTACATTAGGATTTAAAGTTAGTGTCCTCCATCATCAACTGATTATATATATTCACCAATAGAACATTCTTACTAGACAAATGCTACATCACACACACACACACACACACACACACACACACACTCACTCACACACACACGGTGAACCAAAATGAGTCAGTGGGTCAGTGGGTTGAAGGGCACCAACCTCTGCCTCCTGGTGCATTATGACTCTTAAAAGAGGTAATGATAGCTAGGAAATAAAAAGCATTTAAGTGGAGGGGAACACACAAACATAAGGTAAATCTCGAGGTCACAGGACGAAGGGAACTCAGAGAATGGTGAGATAATTGGCTCTACATGAAAAAGTCTGCAGCCATATGTCACCCAAAGCATAAAATGCAGTCATTAACAGCCAAAATTTAAAAACAACCACTTTTTCTTAATCTAATTCAAATTTTCCACACTCATATTCACTCTATGATCATTTGAATGATTATTTTAGCAATTATTTTTATTTAGTTTTTTATTCAAATATTTTTTAATTGAAATCTTTATTGGTACATTACATATACACATCATGATTGCACTCCACAACAGGAATTTGTACCAGTATAAGACACAACTTAATTCTCATTTTTTCCCATAGCCCTACCCACCCGACCACCCACCTATATACATAAAATTTGTTTCCTTTCTTTTTTGTTATAATCTCATTATTTTCCTCCTTCACCCTATTTTGCTTTGAGTATTTTCTATTTCATAATATATAACATAAAATTCTAGAACTCATTTACATCTTTATTTTCTCATACCAGAGAAAAGATGCAATATTTACCTATTTGTGACCTATTTATTTCACTTATAAGGATATCCTTAAGGTATGTCCATTGAAGTATAAATGATTCAAACTTATCATTTTTTATGGCAGAGTAATACTCCATTCTGTAGAAGAACCACAGCTTTTTTATCCAGTCTCCAGTGGATGGACATTTGGGTTGTTTCCAAGATGTAGCAATCACACACTGAGCTGCTATAAACATGGGTGCACATATGTCACTGTGATATGAGTCTTTTAATTCTTTTGTGTATACACTTAGCAGAGCAATGGCTGGGTCAAGTGGGACCTCAAATTCTAGCTTAATTAGCCAGCAACAAATGTTGGCGAGACTGCGGAGAAGATGAAGGAACCCTTCTCCACTATTGGTGGGACTGTAGACTCGTACAACCCCTGTGGAGATCAGTTTTATTCAAATCTTTATTGGTACATTATGAAGACACATCATCATCGAAATGAGTTCTCATATATATAGTTGATATTGTGAAATAGAAAATATTTAAAAGGAAAGAGTGTGTAGGGGTGAATGATTATTTTTATTGTTTGTCATTATTCATGGCCAATTTACTTTTTCAGTTTTCTTCTGTATCTTATAAAAGTCTGCACACTCTCATGCCCAAACTTAGCAATGGAATTTTGATGGACAATTTACATGAACAAAGAATCTTTGAGTTCTGTTGGGGTGAAATAATCTGTCCAATGATTTGTTTACCTGTCACTCAGTCAGGGAGTGATATGTATTCAGGACTTTGGGATTTTGGACTGGCTGGGAAGTCATGTCCTGTGGTTTCTAGATTTTCTGTATTGTAGAATATTACATTTTTAAAGTTAAATGTCCAATAAAGTACATTAAGCTGTGGCTATATCTCTAAACAAAATCAAATCTTCCTCCCCAAATGGCCCTGAACTGTCTAGTCAGTTTTATGACGTTGTTTGTAAAAGCCTTGCCTATGAGACTGAAGTAAGGATGTCTCACGTTCCATTTCTGGCTGAGCAAATGTCTGGGAGTCCAGAGAGGAATGTGTTTGTAGCTCTCTGTGAGGTCTGTTGTGGGCTGAGTTCTGTGAAGTCAGATCTCACGGCAACGGTGAAACACAGAGGTTTCATTGGGGAGGTAAATCCAGAGCATGAGAAAAGGAAAGATAGAGCTAAGTCTGATGTGCAGCAGTGTGAAGCACTGCATTACCTCACTGGCTCTTACATTGTAATCAACTATGAAAAACACTACATTGTGTGGCTAATGCATTTAAAAGGCATCTTCATTCTGTTTGGAGAAACTTTGGTGCAGAAAGGCCTGTGAAAGGAACAATGGGAAGGTGTCTGTCAGCTCCTATTTCTCCACTGGTCCATATTCATCTCATGGGCAGTTAACTCCTTGACACTTCTGCATAACATCGTTGGCCCTTTGAGTGGCTTTGTGGGATACCATGTGATGTTTCATGCAAGTCTAGAGAAGGAGAAACAACCAGAAATCTCAGGTATGTGAATGATTGAGCTAAAAGCACAGCAGTAACTTAGGAGGAAGGTTAACATTTTCAGAACAAGTGGTTATTCAGCAACTTTCTTGACAGGAGAGTATCAATAATGGGTGAGATGCCAGGTTAGTCTTATAGGAAAACTGCCTTTAGAAAGAGAGAGGTTAATATACTGAAAGGTGCAATTGTGCTGACTAAAACACCGGGTAAAATTCAGATTTCTAGAGAAGTAGAAACTGGCCCATTTCCCATAAGGCAATTTATACTAATAGGACAGACATGAACAGCTGGGAGACAAATGCTGGGAACAATAGCAGATTGGTCTGGATGGAATGATCTTGGAATAACTTCCTTATGTTGAATGATTATCATTGTTGAGTAGCTTCCCAACTTTTCTCTTGACTTCCTCTTTATCTTATGAAATACTCACAGTTTAGCTCAACTCTCATTTCTCTTCCACATGCCCTCGTGCTTCAGAGAGAGCTACCCTAGCCCCAGATCTTGATTGGCCAAATCAATCTAAGAGGTCCCGTGTCTCTTGCTGGGTCTGGCTGAGAGAGACGAACATGTGACTCAGTTATACTAGATGAGCAGAATTCTGCTGTGGACTTCTGAGAGTGTTCTCGTGTTCTTCCAGAAGAGGTACGGGCATGTGTGTTGTCAAGTGTGACTATGATGCGTATATTAGTCAGGACCATCTTGAGACCACGAGAGAGGCTAGATTGGGGGGGGGTGTTCTGGCAGCAGAGATGACAACTGAGAGAGGAAAAAAAACACTTTTGTTTACAGTGTGGTTTTTGTCTATTGTGTCAATCAAATCAGAGTCCAGCCTACCTTTGGACTTTATGTTGTGTAAGGTAATACTTTCTTTTAGGAAGTTTGCACTGGGTCTTGGTTACTTCCAACTAAAAATATTTTGACAAAGAATTATATACTCAGCAGAAGGTACATAATTTTGAGGGTAACTGAACTATCCATTATTTGAAAAGCCTATGTAGGCTCTGATGGAATAAACATAAGTAGGTCTTTACTTCTCATGGTTTGGAGGTCTGGAGGGACTGCAGCAAGCCAGCTGGATGCAACAGAAGCTGTGTCAGATAATAGACCAATTTTTTATAATCCCCAGGCCTTATCTTTTCTTGTTACCAATTTTTCTTTTCTTACTACAGACAGAGATAATGGCAAATATCCCTCAGAGGTTTGTTGAAAAGAGACGTTTTATATAAAGCTCTAGGAAGAATGCGATCAACATGTCTCTTTTTCCCTACAACATGCTTGTTGACATCCCTCAGACTGACAAAAAGTAATTTTTTCCACCATGGCAAAAGTCGTGATTTTTTTCTAACTAGATGTGAGGACATTGTAGACAAGTTCTAGCTTCATCTGGTTTTGTCCTTACTCACTAAGCAGGAATGTACTTCGCAGCCATAAGGTCCTATGTTTTAGTGATCATTGTAATTATAATAAAATCACCTACTCAATCGTCTGAGGTCCTTTCAGATACATGTTATAGAATTCTTGCCATAGGTGGAAGTGAATAGCCAAAATATGGATTGTAGCTCTTAGTTTATGATGTTTCATTTCTTAAAGCCCAGATATTTTGCAAATGCAATTACCCTGAAGCTAAAAATTATTTGCTTTCTTCCAACAAAGTTTAATTTTAAGACTTGCACCAACTTGTCATAAATAATTTACATGAAACTCACTTGGTACATATTATACTGAGGAGTTTAGATGCTTGTGATGGTTGTGGCTTAATTCAGCCTGGGTAGCCTTGCTCTGGGTCTGCCTTCACAGTAAACTTCATAAGCTGATTTCACAGCTTGAACTTGGTTCTGCTCATCTGTCTTATGATGGTCCTGGAGAATCTTCCTTTGGAATTTTTTCCCTAATGTTTTCTACTCTAATGAAAAAGCCCAGTTCGGCTGGAATATTCACTAATCTCACAGAGCCTAGTTCTGTAGGTCTGAATAGCATGGCCAGTCACATGAAAAGCATGGCTTGTCAGATAATAATGGTTTGGGTAATCACAAGCCATCCAAAAATGCATTTGAAAATAACCTTCATTGTCTTCATATTGCAAAAGTAATGCATTGTCATTGCAAGTCTTTTAGAAAAAATAATTCCCAGAGACAACCATTTTACATATGTAATTGTGCAGCTGCTAGTCTTTTATTTTAGTCTTGCACATATATAAAATAAAGTTTTATATAAGACTGGTAAAATTAGATTAAAATATCTGTGCTATGTTATATAGCGATTTCTGATAGGTGGATTCCTTCCCATATATTTTTTTTCAAAGATTGCATATTTCTTTGTCATCTGTATGCATCATAATTTATTTAATTTATTTCTCATTTTCTGTTGATGGAGATTCATATTATCTTATACTACACTCTATTACACACAATATGGGAATGAAAATAGTGATACAAATATTGCATATCATGCTGTGATCATCTCTCCAGCAACTCTAGGAGAATCAATTGAAAAATCATTAGAAAAAATAAAAGCACTGAACAATGTGGTCAGTTACAAAAGGAATATATCAAAATCAATAGCGTTCCTAATATACCAACTGGATTTGGTTAGAATTTTTAATGCAAAGGTAGATCCCATCCACAAGAGCAACAGAGGCATAAATAAGTAATAAAATTGCCTATGTTATTATGGTTGAATATGATTTGAGTTTGTCCTTAAAATATCCATATGCCAAAACACACCAGAATGGCGATTTTGAGAAGTGGTAAAATCTTTAAGAGGTATTAAAGTTTTTCTTGGAGAGGAATATTTTGGTTTGGGGGAGTTTCATGAAAAAAATATTATTATGAAACTCAGTTCCCTAACTGTTTGGGCTTCTTTCATATGTGACTAGTTCCCTTCCTTCCTTCCTTTCTTCATTCTGTTTTTTCTCTTTCTTTCTTTCTTTCTTTCTTTCTTTCTTTCTTTCTTTCTTTCTTTCTTTCTTTCTTTTTCTTTCTTTTTCTTCTTTCCTTCCTTTCTTCCTTCCTTCCTTCTCTCTCTCTCTTTTTCTTCTTTGTATTTTTTTTTTTTTTGCATGTAAAGTCACAGCCAGGGGTGTGATCTCACCAAAGGCCAAATAGATGATGCAGTCCAATCTTGAGCTAAATAAGCCTCTTTAATAAAATTAAGACCAATCTAGAATGTATGATAGATATTTTGAAATAGAAAATATTCAAAGGAAAAGGGGAGTAGGGGTAAATAATGAGGGGAAAGAAAAAACATGATGGTAAGCAAAAGGAAACAAAGCCTATGTATATCAGAGTTGGGGGTGTTGTAGGGTAGGCAGAGGAATGACAAAACATCAGAATAAGTCATGTCATGTGTTGGTACAAATTCTTAGTGTCAAGTGTGATCATGATATGTATATAAAATGTACGAAAAAGAGTCAAATCTTAAAAAAAAAAAAAAGACCAAATATCAGGCATTTTGCTGTACCTATACAAAGTGGATCGAGACATGTATGAACAGAGTAATATTCTATAGAGAAAATTTATAGACAAATATCTACTTATATATTAGATAAATCAATATTGTAAAAACACAAATGCTCCTTAAATTAATTCATTCTATCAATCTAGCCCTAGGATGTCCTACATTTTATGAATGAGGGGCTAAACATGTTTTCAGGGTGTACCTGTGGAGTATGCATTAAACACATAGTATGAGCTACTTCTTATTCCTAGTCCGTATTCCTAGATGTGATATAAAGCAAACCATAGTATTTAAAAAGACATTTATAACAGTGCTGGAAAACCAGGTCTTCCAAATGGACTTAAGCTACCAGATATCCCTGAAATAATTGGTTCCAATTGGACTAGAATTGGAAACGTACAGCCATAAAATGTACAAGTTAGTTTTTTTTTTTTTTTCTCACCAAAAAGAACATCAAAGTCAAGGGAGGCCAATAGAGAAGCAAGAGGCTCTGAGGTGCCATAGAAGAAGAAACCAGGAGATTCAGCAATATGGTCACACCCAAGCTGGGCAGTCAGCAGACAAAATAAATGCTTTCCCCTCCCTTAGGGATCACTTGGGCCTGAAGGAAAGAACAGCGTCCCAATCACTTCTTTCACAAGGAGAAACCCAAGTGAATAAGCTGTGGGCTTTCTCGCCTGGGGTCACCTCTTCTCAGTACCCTGATGAATGATGATAAATGCCGTATTCACAGGAGGATAATAATCTCAAAATAAAGAATGCGTTGCATCACCAAAACTCACCAAGAAGTTAGAAGACACTAATTTTGCAAAAGAAAGTCACTCAAATCAAGAAGTAGATAATGGAACATGAGGGATCAGAATCAATAAAGAAACTGAGAAAGAATGAAAATATATTGTAGAATCTTTCTACTCGGTGCACAGCATCTAAGGATGGTCTAGGCCATCCCTAACCATAACATTGTCAAGCTCCTTAAAGCACTTTGCAGTATTCCCTTACGATAAGTGTGCAAAGATGATTCATATACAAGCCTCTTTGAATGTCTGCGTAAGTATAACTTATCTTCAGAGAAATGCAGTAAGACACTGGAACCTTCAAAAATTGACAACTAAATATGTAGTTTTAAAAAAGGAAACACACCAACCTTTCTCGGATAGGGATACCTAAATCTACGTCCCTTAAATTTTGAAGATTTACTCACTAACTACATACAATCCAATAAAATAAGTACAGAGAGCATTTACAATTTTTTTTATGGTAGAATTAGTGTTATTTAAAATTTGGGGGGTTCTTTGTTGAAATCTTATACTGATAAAAGTAGGTGTCTCATTTCATATCCCTGGTGCATTTAAAGCTAGGAGTATTGCAGTGATATTCCATGGAGGAATTTACCGTGGAACAGAATTGGAGATCGCATTCCTTTGGTCACTGGTGACAGAATTAATTCACAGCCATGACCTGAGGGGAAGTGTGACTTTCCCTGACTGTGAGCTAATGGAAAAAAGCAAACCCCATTTGTTGCATCATTCTTCCTGAGTAGATGATTTGCTGCTTTCCTTATAAACATTGTGGATTGTGTAGCTGACCTGCTTTTCCTTTTCCAGTTGGCCGCCGGCCATGCTGCAGGTCACAAGTTCACACTGACGTGCGTTTTCAACCTCTGCCCTCCTCTCTTGCTTTTGCTTCAGCCTTATTTTGTTCCTCCTTGGGCTTTATGGTCTCTTTAGACACTGTTTTAAGTTTTTTTCTGAAATGAAGTATTACAAAGATAAATAACTGAGTGGTACCTAGACAAAAAAGAATCAAACACATGACATGCAGGCCAGAAGTTGTATTTCTTAGTGAGCATTGACAATTTCAAAATATTATCTTGAGAGATAATAAACTTGTTTCAATTGATGTTTTCGCCAGTGAAAATATTTTGAAACCTCTTTCAGAATTTCCTCCTTAGCTCTTGGCATGGTGTGAAAATGTCCTCCATGGTTAAAAGACTTTATGGGTCATTTTCTGTTTTGGAAAGAGCCCAGTGTTTAATAGGAAAGCCTGCAAATCTAGATGGCTCATTAAGCTGGATAATCAAGTTGATGCTTTTATTTTTTCTAAATATATTGTATTGTACAATATAAACTGATAAGCCTTTTCTTTTGTACATAAAAGTAATGAACTGGCATTGAAAGCATTTCCCAAGAAGAATTTGTGTGAGTGTGTTGGCATTGTTAAGTGGAGGTCGTGCCCTCTGATGAAGTCCATTAATTCGGATGTATTTGTTTTGGTGATTTTTTTTTTCAAAAGCATCTTACCAGGTGCTACTGCATTCCCACAATCCAAAGAAAACAGGAGGTTCAGTGAAGTGTTAGTCATGGTGATTAATTCATCACAAACAGTACATATGGGTTCTCACTCATTTTCATGAGTAAGGAAATTGCTCAGAATCCTAGGCTTTTTCTGTCACTTTGTAACTTGCTGATATGCTGTGGAAGACTTGCTGTACACTCTAGGGGCAGGGAACTTCATGTCTATACTAAAATTTTGTTATCAGTATCATATAGTTATTTATGAATGGTGAAATCTGAAATCATTTGCCCCTCACAAAGGATTATTTTTGAAAGTCTGCTCATAATCTAGCCCTTTAACTTGGTCCAGCAGGTCTTTTTTGCTCCATGTGGGATTTTTTTTAAATTGAAATCTTTATTGGTACATTACATATATACATCATGATTGCATTCAACAATGAGAATTTGTACCAGTATATGACACAACTTAATTCTCATTTTTCCCATAACCCTGCCCACCCTACCACCCCCACCCCCCATATACATAAACTTTGTTTCCTTCCTTTTTGTTATAATCTCATTATTTTCCCCCCTTCACTCCATTACGCTTTGAGTGTTTTCTATTTCACAATATATAACATACATTCTAGAACTAGTTTATAGCTTTGTTTTCTCATACCAGAGAAAAGATATGATATTTACACATCTGTGACCTATTTATTTTACTTATAAGGATGTCCTCAAGGTACATCCATTTAAGTATGAATGATTCAAACTTATCATTTTTTATGGCAGAGTAATACTCCATTCTGTAGAAGAACCACAGCTTTTTTATCCATTTTCCAGTTGATGGACATTGGATTTTTAACTTCACCACTATAACACCATGGCATCAAAGTTTGTTATGAGTGGAAGGGGCCTTAGATGCTATTTAGGCTGTGAGGTTATAACAGGTGGATGTAGAATTATGAGATACACACAGGCATCATTTGAGGGCTCTAGCTTTTTACCGAATTTGTATATTTATGTTAAGTAGTTAATTTGGTAAAGTACTATATGTGGGAAGAAGATTCCAACTTTGTAGACAACTTGGGGTGGAGAACAATGGAAGAAGTAGCTATTGATAGGACCAGGGATTTGAGAAACTATGCAGTTTGACTCAAGATAATTTCCACGTCTCAGGTGAAGAAGATTGAGGTTAAATATGCTGAATTAAGATAAGGCTGTGTAGCATACTCTGTAAACACAGTGTGAAATACCAAAGTACAGAATGATTTGCTGCAGACTGGGGCCACTGCTGGTAAAGATTCTCTTCT
Source organism: Petromus typicus (assembly GCA_004026965.1). Taxonomy (NCBI): domain Eukaryota; kingdom Metazoa; phylum Chordata; class Mammalia; order Rodentia; family Petromuridae; genus Petromus; species Petromus typicus. The sequence goes on along the minus strand of PVIR01023636.1, from coordinate 2,672 downwards.
TCTATGAAGACAGATTGCTGACTTTCCTGTAAAATTTTCTCTGGTTAAGTTAATTTGGAATTGTGCTTATGAGTAGAAGTGTTCATCATTTGAATTAAACTAAGTAAGATTAAGAACTACTCTGTGATTGGGTGTTGTGGTGTGTGCTTATCATTCCTTCACCCAAGACATTGAGACAGGAGGATTGCCATGAGTTTCAGGCCTACCTGGACTACATAGTGAGTTCAAAGGTAGCCTGAACTAACTAGAGAGACCCTATCTAAAAACCAAAAAACCAACAATGAAGATATCTGTCACCAACATTACAGTCTCTCAATGGTAGGCAGAGACAAGTAAGCAAAATAACCTAATCTACTGATTTTAGAATTGAGAAAACTGAGACCAAAGAGATGATTAAATCAAATGAACCAAATTGTTCGTACAAAGATGAATCTATTAGTTGAGCTCCCTCTATTCACATTTCCTCTCCAGGTCTTTCTATCCACAGTAAAGAAATCCTCTGTAGCAGCAGCTATCCTGAAGTTCAAGACTTCCTGAGATCTTTTTTTTTTTTAATTGATTTTATTGGTACATTTTATATACACATCTGCTCTCTTAGGTTTTACTTTGCTGGGATTTCTTTACAGCACTCTGAAACAGGATCTACAACTACTTTCTCCAATTTTCTGGAAAAGAATTCTGCCTGTCATAGTGCTTATCCCCCCATCCATATATTTCAGCACAGTTGTTTTGCCTACCCTTTGCCCTTCTGCCTCAGGAACATCATCAAGACTAGGCCATAACTGAACAGGAATGAGACGTGATTAACTCTCCCGTACTTTTTGCAATGCTTCATTTACTGAGTTATTTGAGTGTCCTTATTTATTAGCATGTACATTTGAAAAATGCCTGTTTTTTTTTTTTAATTATTCCTAGGTGAAGGCGAGCAGTAGGGCATAAATGGAAGAGAAATGACTAAGAAAAAAAAAAAAGGGAAAAGAAAACCACGTTCAATTCTATTGTTTCTCCCCCTCCCCAGCTTTTCCATCCTGAGTCCTGTGAAACCATTTGTAGCATTTTTATGTGAATAAGAATATTATGAGTGGAAGGGGCCTTAGACGTTATTTAGGCTCTAATATTAGACAAAAATATTTAAAATCCCAGGTAGATGATGAAGAGCAAGTCAGTTAACGTAAGATACTTCCCTTCTTCTGTAAGGAAGGAATAGCAAGATATCTACCTTGTAGGGCCATTGTGAGGAGTGAATAAAAGGGAGGATAAAAGAGTCTGGTACTTGGTAGGTGCTCGGCAATGTTAAGCATTGTCATCATGCACTCTGAACAAGTAGACTTGCTGCATATTTAAAAAAATGTACTTGGGGAAAGTGACTACCATTCACTATGATTCATTCCATATTTAGAAAGTAATTCAAGATAGGAATCTGAAATTTTCCAGGATAAGGAAATGATAGATGTTTAAGTAGGTAGAAATTCTTATTATAAGCATTTATTAAATTACCAAACTGCACCCTACAAATATGTATAAGTATCTTATATTGATAAAATGCACTTAGAATGTCAAGTTTGGGAATGAAATGAAAAAATAAATTAATTATTCCATTAGAGAAAGTAGAATATAAAAAATCATATTGAATGCATTCAAAGATGTGGGCATCTGGCCATGAAAAATCCTAAATACTTCCTTTGAACCAGTAAAGAAACTCATTTATTTTGCTTTTCTGCTGTAATCTGCATGGCGCTGACACAAATTGGAGTAGAGCTCAGACTTAGTGAGTCCTCTAGTAGCCATGTCTGTGCTGTGAAGTTCTCTTCCCAACATATTTTCCTGCCTTTTCCTTTCCCTGCATCTAGTCAATGGGTCTGAACTGAAGTTTTCATCATCTTAAATGACTCATTTTATTCTGACCACCTGAATTTTGGAATGGTGAATGAAAGTTTGAATCAAACCAGGCTAGTTACAATTCTCCTCAAAGTGTGGTTCTGAGTAAGAGGGGGAGACTGGCACCTGCAGTGAGAGGCATCTGACAATTATAAGCAGGGTTATCATTGAAGTAGAGGTAAGTAGCTCTGCCAAACATGCTCCAATATCCATGTGTTGGATATTGTGACAGACTTCACAGCAAAACATTATCCAATACAAAAGTCAGTAACAGTGCTGTTGAGAAAGCTTGACTGAAGGTAGTCTTTACCAGGAGTGGGTGATGGGCTTTTATATCCCAAGACTACAATATTAAAGTGATGCTGGGCCTTTGCCCTAAGCTGCAAGGAGTAGTTAGTATGGAAGGAATAAACAAAGAAACCTTACTTTATTTAGTTTATAATTTTATTCCCTCTTAAAGCCAGGCTTTAGTTTTTCATTTTAGGCTCTGCTTATAGGGATCAATGTTTTCTAACTTTTAAAAACCGGGTTTTTGTTACCTATAACGTAATAGCTCTAATACATTGGATAAGTATAATGAGTAGAACTCTGCATCTGATTAATTGAGGATAATATGGTTAAATTTGTCATGTCAGGACTATCTCAGCACTTATAACCATTAACTTTCACCTTCAGGCTATTTCATCTCTTTAAGCTTAATTTCCTTAATGAAAGTGAGTATAGTAATACCAAGTCCGCAGATCCTGACATATTTTATGTGCACACCTCAGCATGGTGTGTAAAATATGGCAGGT